>MJUU01016223.1:0-13954 GCA_002080025.1 Modiolus philippinarum | reverse complement strand
TATGGTCATCCACCCAAGTTGTTCAAATAAAGGTTTAGATGGAGCTAAGCCATTTTGTTTAAGTTATCAGAAACTACATGTGACACATCAATCATCTTGGTCAGCCGATGCGTCTTGGAGAGTGATGCTGCTTCAGATGATATACTGTGAAAGTTTTATTGTTCGTGGGGTTCCAATTTTCGTGGATTTCGTGGTTGGCTAAAACAACGAAATTAAGTTCCCAGCGAAATGTCTTTTTTGCATGGAGTTTAATGTATTGAATTCAAAACCACGAATTTAAGTGCCAACGAAATAGTGATATTTCTCAAAACCATGAAAATGGATGTCTACGAATAAAAGTACTTCCACAGTAATTAGATCACTCTGACCTACATTTTACACTTCAGTGACTCAGGTAAAAGTTTATGTTAAAGTTCATATCTGAGAAACTACATATGGCACATCAGTCATTTTTTATCAATGGATGTTTCTTGGAGAGTGATGCTGCTTCAGTTGATAATTTTGTCATCCTGACCTAATTTTAAGCTTCAGTGATTCACATGACTCAGGTTATAGTTTGTGTTAAGGTTCATATCTGGGAAACTACATGTGACACATCATAATCTTTGGTCAGTGGATGCGTCTTGGAGAGTGGTGCTGCTTCAGATGATAATTGGGNTTTGTTTGTCCCCTTCTTAAAATGTGTCTGGCTTGTCTGAACACATTCAAGATTGGCATTCAACATTGGTATTATTATTTTTGACTGTATCTGTCAGCAATGGCCCAGGTGAGCGATACAGGCTCTTGAGAGCCTCTTGTTTATCAATGGATGTTTCTTGGAGAGTGATGCTGCTTCAGTTGATAATTTTGTCATCCTGGCCTAATTTTAAGCTTCAATAACTCACATTTTGTGTTAAGGTTCATATCTGGGAAACTACATGTGACACATCATAATCTTTGGTCAGTGGATGCGTCTTGGAGAGTGGTGCTGCTTCAGATGATAATTGGGTCACCCTGACCTACATTTTATGCTTCTATGACTCAGGTTATAGTCTGCATTGAAGTTCATATATGAGAAACTAAATGTGGCACATCAATCATCATAGGTCAATGGATGCTTCATAAAGAGTGATGCTGCTTTTGAGAATTAATATTTGAAACTTTAAACTGAAGGCGAGGGAGGGGATTAGCTGTCATATCCGACTGCTCCCTTCTTGTTTGTTTCTTGCATACTACTACAAGTTTTCTGGAAAATTTTTACAGAAGGTGTTGATTTCTTTTGAACAATATCGACGGCTTAAACATTCATGTTAAGTTTTTGTGATTAGGTCACTTTCTCAGTAACTATAAGTGGTAGGTCAATGATATTTGGTATATAGGTTGGTATTGAGTAGTACATGACAGTCTGCTATATGGCTTTTTTCTGTGACCTCAATTTCACGGTCCAATGAACATGTTAAGTTTTTGTGCTTAGTTAAGTTTCTCAGTATAGCTACAGTATTAGTGGTAGGTCAATGATATATGGTATGTACATGTAGGTTGGTCTTAGGTAGTACATGACAGTCTGTCATATGGCTTTTGTCCTTGACCTCAATTTCTTAGTCTAGTGAACATGTTAAGTTCTGGTGATTAGGTCATTTTCTCAGTAACTATAAGTGGTAGGTCAATGATATTTTGTATATTTGTTGGTCTTGGATAGTACATGACAGTCTGCTATATGACTTTTGTCTTTGACATTAATTTCACCATCCAGTGATCATGTTAAGTTTCCTAGTATCTTAATGTAATGTCAATAATATTTGGTATGTGGTAGGTCACTGATATTTGGCATTTTGATTTTGGGTGATACATGACAACAGTCTGCTATATTGCTTTTGTCAGTTAATCTAATTTCTAAATCTAGCGAACATGTTAAGTTTTCTGATTTAGGCATTTTGAGTTTTCACATCAATTTTGCGACCTTGTAAGGACGGGCAAGACATCAATTTGGGTCCACACTTGTTTATTGTACATGTTGTAGCTTAGCAGTAATTTATTGTTAAAATGAAATCACAGATCCGATTAATTAGCTCACCTGGCTATGCCAGGGTGAGCTTTTGCCATCACTTGGCGGTCGTCGTCCGTCTGTCTGTCCGTCCTAAACTTTTCATTCAAAGATCTTCTCCTCTGAAACCACTGGGCCAATTGGGACCAAACTTGGTCACAATAGTCCTTGGGTGGTCCCCTTTAAAAGTTGTATCCAGCATGTCCGTATCTAATCCAAGATGGCTGCCAGTGTTGAACATAGTTTTAACATTGGACCCTATGGAAAAGACATTCAAAGATCTTCTTCTCAGAAACTACCAGTCCAATTATAACCAAACTTAGACACAATTGTCCTTAGATGGTCCCTTCCAAAATAGGTATCTGACAGGTCCGTACCTATTCCAAAATGGCCGCCAGTGGGTAACATAGTTTTAACATTGGACCCTATGGGAAAGACATTCAAAGATCTTCTTCGCTGAAACTACCAGTCCAATTATAACCAAACTTAGACACAATGGTCCTTAGATGGTCTCTTCCATAACAGGTATCCGACAGGTCCGTACCTAATCCAAGATGGCCGCCAGCGGGGAACATAGTTTTAACATTGGACCCTATGGGAAAGACATTCAAAGATCTTCTCTGAAACTACCAGTCCAGTTATAACCAAACTTAGACACAATGGTCCTTAGATGGTCTCTTCTAAAAAAGGTATCTGACAGGTCCGTACCTAACCCAAGATAGCTGCCAGCGGGGAACGTAGTTTTTTTTACATTGGCCCCTATGGAAAAGCATTCAAAGATTTCCTTCTCAGAAACTGCCAGTCCAATTATAACCAAACTTAGACACAATGGTCCTTAGATGGTCCCGTTCAAAAAAGGTATCTGACAGGTCCATACCTATTCCAAAATGGCCGCCAGTGGGTAACATAGTTTTAACATTGGACCCTATGGGAAAGACATTCAAAGATCTTCTTCTCAGAAACTACCAATTCAATTATAACCAAACGTAGTCACAATGGTCCTTAGATGATCCCTTCCAAAGAAGGTATCTGGCAAGTCCATACCTAATCCGAGATGGCCGCCAGAGGGGAACATAGTTTTAACATTGGACCCTATGGGAAAGACATTCAAAGATCTTCTTCTCAGAAACTATCAGTCCAATTATAAGCAAACTTAGTCACAATGGTCCTTAGATGGTCCTTCCCATAAAAGGTATCCAGCAGGTCGGTACCTCATCCAAGATGGCACCAACAGGAACAAAGTTTTAACATTGGACCCTATGGAAAAGACGTTCAAAGATCTCCTCGGAAACTACAAGCCCAATTATAACCAAACTTAGTCACAATGGCCCTTAGATGGTCTGTACCTCATCCAAGATGGCTGCCAGTGGGAACATAGTTTAACATTGGACCCTATAATATACATTCAAAGATCTTCTTCTCAGAAACTACTGGTCCATTTAGAACCAAACTTAGCCACAGTGGTCCTTAGGAGGTCCCATCCAAAAAAATGTATCTAGTAGGTCCATACCTCATCCAAGATGGACACCATCTCGGAGTTATAGCCCTTTTTAGCTCACCTGGCCTAAAAGGCCATGTGAGCTTTTGCCATCACTATGCATCCGTCGTCCTTCCGTCTGTCTGTCAACAATTTCAAAAATCTTCTCCTCTGAAACCACTGGGCCAAATGTAACCAAACTTGGCCTGAATCATCACCAGAGTAAGGCTTCTCAAAATTGTGTTCGATTAGGCCGTAGGTCAAACAACATGGCCGCTGTTACTAAAAATAGAGCATAGGGGTAAATTGCAGTTTTTGGTTAATAACTCTAAAACCGTTACAGATATCAAAAATCTGACACGCAGTAAAAATGATCAGCATGGCAAGATCTACCTGCCCTGCAATTTTGAAGAAAATCTGAAAACCCATCTCGGAGTTCTAGCCCTTTTTCCGTTAAATTTTCAAAATTTTTACATTTTTTATTTCAAAAAGTGTAACAGATAGAGGTCAAGTGTAAATTGCAAAAATGTTCAGCATATCAAGGTCTACCCACCTTGAAATTTTGAAGAAAATCCATAAACCCTTGTAGGAGTTATTGCCCTTTTTTCACCGAATTTTTTAAATTTTCATATTTTTCATCTTTTATTTCTGAAACTATAGAAGATGAAGGTCAAGTGTAAACTGATGAAATGTTGACTATGCTGTGGTGACTTCAAAACTGATGTTGAAAATTGTTCCTTGACCGCCATTTTTCAAAATGGCTACCCCAAAAAAGGCAGGAAAATTCAACATTGTCCGATTTCAATGAAATTTGGTTTCCAAATAGAAATTGATGTTGCGACTTCAAAGCTGGTGTTGAAAATTGTTCGTTGACGCCATTTTCAAAATGGCTGCCAAAAAGGCGGGAAAATTCAACATTGTTCGATTTCAATGAAATTTGGTTTCCAAATAGATATTGATGTTGCTACTTCAAAACCGGTGTTGAAAAATGTTCGTCGACCACCATTTTCAAAATGGCCGCCAAAAAGACGGGAAAATTCAACATTGTCCGATTTCAATCACATTTGGTTTCCAAATAGTCTTGATGTCGCAACATCAAAACTGATGTTAAAAATTGTTCATTGACCGCCATTTTTAAAATGGCCGCCGAAAAAGGCTGGAAAATTCAACATTGTTCGATTTCAATGAAATTTGATTTCCAAATAGATATTGATGTTGTGACTTCAAAACCGATGTTGAAAATTGTTTGTTGACTGCCATTTAAGAAATGACGTCTCGACTTCAAAACTGGTGTCGAAAGTGGTCCTTAGGAAGAACGTTTTTTGTCAAAAAAAAGCCCAACAAAGAGAAGTTCAAGATATTGGAGGTGTTCAAGTTACATAAGTTTTAGAAACTGAAGATCAACTGTATAACTTACAATATTTCCTTGATTAAGGCAATTGAAAGCCAGGTGAGCGATACAGGCTCCTGGGAGCCTCTGGTTCCGTTAAATTTTCAAAATTTTTGCGTTTTTTATTTTTTATTTCAAAAAGTGTAACAGATAGAGGTCAAGTGCAAATTGTAAAAATGTTCAGCATATCAAGATGTACCCACCCTGAAATTTTGAAGAAAATCCATAAACCCTTGTAGGAGTTATTGCCTTTTTTTCACCGAATTTTAAAAATTTTCATATTTTTCATCTTTTATTTCTAAAACTATAGAAGATGACAGTTAAGTGTAAATTGATGAAATGTTTGCCATGCTGTGGCAACTTCAAAATTGATGTTGAAAATTGTTCCTTGACCGCCATTTTCAAAATGGCTGCCAAAAAAGGCGGGAAAATTCAACATTGTCCGATTTCAATGAAATTTGGTTTCCAAATAGACATTGACGTGCGACTTCAAAACCGGTGTTGAAAATTATTCGTTGACCGCCATTTTCAAAATTGCCATCAAAAAAGGCGCGAAAATTCAACATTGTCCGATTTCAATGACATTTGGTTTCCAAATAGGTCTTGATGTCACAACTTCAAAACTGATATTAAAAATTGTTCATCGACCGCCATTTTTAAAATGGCCGCCAAAAAAGGCGGGAAAATTCCACTATGCCTGATGAAATTTAATTTCCAAATAGATATTGATGTTGCGAATTCAAAACCAATGTTGAAAATTGTTTGTTGACTGCCGGTTTGTTTTGTTTTTCCTATTGGAAATGCCTTTTATCTATGTCAGCCATGGTCCAGGTGAGCGATACAGGCTCTTGAGAGCCTCTTGTTTGCAAATAACTCAAAAACCATTACAGATATCAAAAATCTGACACGAAGTTAAAGTGATCAGCATAGCAAGATCTACCTATCCTGCAATTTTGAAGAAAATCCGTCTTGGGAGTTATTGCCCTTTTTCTGTAAAATTTGCAAAATTTTAACTTCTTTAATTTTTTATCAGAAAAACTATAAGAGATAGAAGTCAACTTTAAATTGCAAAAATGTTCAGCATGTCAAGATCTACCCACCCTGAAATTTTGAAGATAATCCAAAAACCCTAGTAGCAGTTATTGCCCTTTTTTCACGGAATTTTCGAAATTTTCATATTTTTATACGACCGCAAAAATTTTTGCGGTCATATATTGGTATGGTGCTGTCGTCGTTGTCGCTGGCGTTGTCGTTGTCGTCGTCGTCGTCTGTAGACACTTTTGTTTTTGGTCAATAACTTTTGTTCCAGTAAATCAATTCTTATGAAATTTTAACATAATGTTCTTTGGTACAAAAGGAAGGCTTGCAATTGTTTTGGTCATTGTGACCCCACCCGTTTTTAAAAAAGGGGCCAAAAAAGGGTTAAATTGGGTGTTTTCACATATTTGTCTGTAGAATCTTTATTATTAATTGGATTTTGATAGGGTTTCTTTCAGTGTGTTCCTGAGGAAATTTCCAATCTGCNGGCCAGTTGGAACCAAACTTGATCAAAAT
The DNA here is from genome assembly GCA_002080025.1 of Modiolus philippinarum. Lineage (NCBI taxonomy): Eukaryota > Metazoa > Mollusca > Bivalvia > Mytilida > Modiolidae > Modiolus > Modiolus philippinarum. Next base: position 7,510 of record MJUU01016223.1, on the reverse strand, counting down.
AGTCCTTACATGGTCCCCTTTCAAAAATGTGTCCGGCAAGTCCGCATCATATCCAAGATGGGCACCAACGGGGGAGCTTGGTTTTAACATTGGACCCTATGGGAAGGTATTCAAAGATCTTCTCTAAGCCACATAGTCAATTGGAACAATGGTCCTTAGATGGTCTTCTTTACTAGAGGTGACAGTTGGTTATGTGTAATAACAGACTTGAAATCGAGACCTTTAAACATTGGTGTTATTATTTTTGATTGTATCTGTCACCCATGGCCCAGGTGAGCGATACAGGCTCTTGAGAGCCTCTTGTTAAAATGGCCGCCAAAAAAGGCGGGAAAATTCCACTATGCCTGATGAAATTTAATTTCCAAATAGATATTGATGTTGCGAATTCAAAACCGATGTTGAAAATTGTTTGTTGACTGCCATTTACAAAATGACGTCTTAACTTCAAAACTGGTGTCGAAAGTGTATTAGCAAGAACTTTTTTTGTCAAAAAAGCCCAACAAAGAAATTTAGTAAAACATGATCAGACAGATATTGGAGGTGTTCGAGCTATGAAAGTTTTAGAAACTGAAGATCAACTGTATAGCTTACAATTTTACCTTGATTGTGGCAGCTGAAAGCCAGGTGAGCGATACAGGCTCCTTGGAGCCTCTGGTTTGTTTTGTTTTTCCTATTGGAAATGCCTTTTATCTATGTCAGCCATGGTCCAGGTGAGCGATACAGGCTCTTGAGAGCCTCTTGTTTGCAAATAACTCGAACACCGTTACAGATATAAAAAATCTGACACGAAGTAAAAGTGATCAGCATAGCAAGATCTACCTACCCTGCAATTTTGAAGAAAATCCGTCTTGGGAGTTATTGCTCTTTTTCTGTAAAATTTGCAAAATTGTAACTTCTTTAATTTTTTATCAGAAAAACTATAAGAGATAGAAGTCAACTTTAAATTGCAAAAATGTTCGGCATGTCGAGATCTACCCACCCTGAAATTTTGAAGATAATCCAAAAATCCTAGTAGCAGTTATTGCCCTTTTTTCACGGAATTTTCGAAATTTTCATATTTTTCATCTTTCATTTCCAAAACTATAGAAGATGAAGGTTAAGTGTAAATTGATAAAATGTTTGCGATGCTGTGGCGACTTCAAAACTGTTGTTGAAAATTATTGGTTGATCGCCATTTTTAAAATGGTCACCAAAAAAAGGTGGGAAAATTCAACAATTTCCTAATTCAATGAAATTTGGTTTCCAAATAGATATTGATGTTGCGACTTCAAAACCAATGTTGAAAATTCTTTGTTGACTGCCATTTTCATAATGGCCGCCAAAAAGGCTGGAAAATTCAACATAGTCCGATTTCAATGAAGTTTGGTTTCCAAATAGGTATTGATGTAGCAACTTCAAAACTGATGTTAAAAATTGTAGGCCGCCATTTTTAAAATGGCTGCCAAAAAGGCGGGAAAATTCAACATTGTCTGATCTCAATGAAATTTGGTTTCCAAGTGGATATTGATGTCATTACTTTAATACGGGTGTTGAAAATTGTTTGTTGATTGCCAGTTTCAAAATGGCCACCAAAAAGGCTTGAAAATTCAACATAGTCGGATTTCAATACATTTGGTTTCCAAATAGATATTGATGTCGTAACTTAAAGATATGGTGTTAAAAAATGTTGTTGACTGCCATTTACCAAATGATGTCGAAAGTGGTCCTTCAAGCAAGACAAATTTGTCAAAAAAGCCCAACAAAGAAGTACAGTAAAACATGATCAGACTTAAAATAGAGCCCAAGTTAATGGTGGTGTTTGCTCTACCAAAGTTTGAGAGACTGAAGTTCAACTGTATAATTTACAATGTTAGCTTGATTTTGGCAACTGAACGCCAGGTGAGCCATATAGTCTCCAGGGAGCCTCTGGTTGCTTTCCTAATGATAATTTGAGTATCCTGCATCGGATCAAAATCAAACTTGGTCACATGCTTACTTATCACCCAAGATAGAGCCCTATCAATTTCCAGGTTGGTACCCTCAAGGTCAAGGTTACAGTTACTAAAAATAAACTATTATTTCAATAAAAATTTTTTTCCGGATGATTACTTGAGTATCCTGCATTGGATAAAAATCAAACTTGGTCACATGCTTACTTATCACCCAAGATAGAACCCTTTTGATTTCCGGGTTGGTACCTCCAAGGTCAAATTCACAGTTGCTAAAAATAGACTAAAATGTCAATAAAATTTTGGTTTCCGGATGATAACTCGAGTATCCTGTATCGGATCAAAACTAAACTTGGTCACATGCTTATTATCACACAAGATAGAACCCTGTCGATTTCGAGTTTGGTACTGCCAAGGTCAAGGTCACAGTTGCTAAAAATAGATTATTAATACTTTTAAGATTGTTTCTCTAATACCTTTTTATCACAGAATACAGATCCTATTTTATAATTATTTGATATGTATATATATATATTATAAATAGATATGCCATTAATGATTTGGGGGTTTCTATTTCAAGGATACAGGTGCATCTGTGTCCCATGGACACCTTCTGCCATTTTATTGAATTTTTTACATAGGGTACAAATCTATAAATTTGGGGCTAAATTTGATATTGACAAATTTTCAATGAGTTGTTTCAAAGGTTATGCCATTAAACATTTGAAAAATTGCAAATTCACTTTTGTTTAGGGTATACCTCTACCAGAATTTATACAACCAGAAAATTTTTCAGTCGTATAAAAATTATGGTATGGTAATGTCATTAGCGTCTTCTCTCATGATTGACTTACATTCAAGTAGGTCTGTCTCCAGGCAAAATAAGGTCACTTTGACCTACATTTTCCGCATGATTGACTTACAATTAAGTTAATGTTTGAGTTCATATCTCATTTACTATTAATGGTAGGATCATCTTACCTTGTATATGTATGCATCTTTGGAAGTAAGTCAGTATCCAGACAATGTTGTGTCATTTTGACCTATATATTCCACTTGATCGACTTATCATTGAATTTAATAACATAGTTTGATTTTCAGTTACTCTATGTTATATGTTGATGTAATCTTAGATATGCATCTTTCCTGATGTTAAGCATCAAGGCAAAGTTGTGACCATATGCCATAACAAGGCAAACTTTGTAATCGTCGATTACCTATGTTTTGCATTAAAGCCATATATTGAAAATTTTCGTCAAGTATTTCTCAGCCTGTGCATGCAGTAATGATTTGATTTTTAGCTCGCCGGGATGAATGTCCGGAGAGTTATTGTCATACCCCCGGTGTCGGCGTCGTCGGCGTCAGCAAAACTTAACCTGGCTTGTGGAATTGATACCTGAAAAGCTAGGGTGTTGATATTTAGTATGTAACTTCCTTATGATGAGAGCTTTCTTCTGGTACCATGCTTGTAGACATTTTGACCTTGACCTTGCCCTGAGGACAAATCTTGAAAAACTTTAACCTTGCCTTTAGAAGGTAGGCTTCTAGTGGTAGGGTGTTTATATTTGGTTTGTAACTTCCTTATGATGAGAGCTTTCTAGTGTTACCATATTTGTAGACATTTTTACCTTGACCTTGCCCTGAGGGCAATTTTTGAAAAACTTTAACCTTGCCTCTAGAAGGTAGGCTTTTAGTGGTAGGGTGTTTATATTTGGTATGTAACTTCCTTATGATGAGAGCTTTCTACTGTTACCATATTTGTAGACATTTTGACCTTGACCTTGTCCTGAGGGCAATTTTTAGCTTGCCGGGACGAATGTCCGGAGAGCTATTGTCATACCCCCGGTGTCGGCGTCGGCAGAAAAAAACTTTAACCTTGCTTGTGGAATGGAGACGTTAAAAGATGGGATGTTGATATTTAGTATGTGGCTTCCTTGTGACGAGAGCTTTCTTGTGGAACCACATTTGTAGACATTTTGACCTTGACCTTGCTCCTAGGGCAATATATATAGAAAAAACTTTAACCTTGCCTCTAGAAGGCAGTCTTTTAGTGGTAGGGTGTTCATATTTGGTATATGACTTGCTTATGATGAGAGCTTTCTAGTGGTACCATATTTGTAGACCTTTTAACCTTGACCTTTCCCTGAGGGCAATCATTGAAAAACTTTAACCTTGCCTCTAAAAGGTAGGCTTTTAGTGGTAGGGAGTTCATATTTGGTATGTGACTTCCTTATGATGAGAGCTTTCTAGTGGTACCATGTTGGTAGACATTTTGTCCTTGACCCTTCCCTGAGGGCAATTTTTGAAATACTTTAACCTTGCCTCTAGAAGGTAGGCTTTTAGTGGTAGGGTGTTCATATTTGGAATATGACTTGCTTATGATGAGAGCTTTCTAGTGATTTGTAGACATTTTGACCTTGACCTTGTCTTGAGGGCAATTTTATAAAAACTTTAACCTTGCTTCTAGAATTAAGTTGATTAGTGGTAGGTTGTTCATATTTGGTATGTGACTTTCTTGTGATGAGGGCTTTCTGGTGGTACCATATTTGTAGACATTTTGACCTTGACCTTGTCCTGAGGGCTATTTTTAGCTCGCCAGGACGAATGTCTGGAGAGCTATTGTCATACCCCCGGTGTCGGCGTCGGCAGAAAAAACTTTAACCTTGCTTGTGGAATGGAGACGTTAAGAGATGGGATGTTGATATTTAGTATGTGGCTTCCTTGTGACGAGAGCTTTCTTGTGGAACCACATTTGTAGACATTTTGACCTTGACCTTGCCCCTAGGGCAATATATAAAAAAACTTTAACCTTTCCTCTAGAAGGCAGACTTTTAGTGGTAGGGTGTTCATATTTGGTATATGACTTGCTTATGATGAGAGCTTTCTAGCGGTACCATATTTGTAGACATTTTGACCTTGACCTTGCCCTGGAGGCAATTTTTGATTGATTGATTGATTGATTAGTTAGAGTTTAACGTCCAATGAGCAATATTTCAGCTATATCAGGACGAGAACAAGTTAATCAATTCAAAACAAATTGTAAGTAAAAGAAGAAAGAAATAAAGGTGGAAGAGACAACCGGGGCAACGACTTTTGATTGCCACTGGAAAAGGGGAGAAAGGCAATTTTTGAAAAACTTTACCTTGCCTCTAGAAGGTAGGCTTTTAGTGGTAGGGTGTTTATATTTGGTATGTAACTTCCTTATGATGAGAGTTTTCTAGTGTTACCATATTTGTAGCCATTTTGACCTTGACATTGCCCTGAGGGCAATTTTATAAAAACTTTAACCTTGCTTCTAGAATTAAGTTGATTAGTGGTAGGTTGTTCATATTTGGTATGTGACTTTCTTGTGATGAGAGCTTTCTGATGGTACCATATTTGTAGACATTTTGACCTTGACCTTGTCCTGAGGGCTATTTTTAGCTCGCCGGGACGAATGTCCGGAGAGCTATTGTCATACCCCCGGTGTCGGCGTAGGCGTCGTCAGAAAAAACCTTAACCTTGCTTGTGGAATGTAGACGTTAAGAGATGGGATGTTGATATTTAGTATGTGGCTTCCTTGTGACGAGAGCTTTCTTGTGGAACCACATTTCTAGACATTTTGACCTTGACCTTGCCCCTAGGGCAATATGTAAAAAACTTTATTCTTGCCTCTAGAAGGCAGGCTTTTAGTGGTAGGGTGTTCATATTTGGTATATGACTTGCTTATGATGAGAGCTTTCTAGCGGTATCATATTTGTAGACATTTTGACCTTGACCTTTCCCTGAGGGCAATTTCTGAAAAAAACTTTAACCTTGCCTCTAGAAGGTAGGCTTTTAGTGGTAGGGTGTTCATATTTGGTATGTAACTTCCTTATGATGAGAGCTTTCTAGTGTTACCATATTTGTAGACATTTTGACCTTGACATTGCCCTGAGGGCAATTTTATAAAAACTTTAATCTTGCTTCTAGAATTAAGTTGATTAGTGGTAGGTTGTTATACGACCGTAAAAAAATTTGAGGTCGTATATTAATGGTATGGCGCTGTCGTCGTCGTTGTCGTCGTCGTTGTCGTCCGGCGTCGTCGTCTGTAGACACTTTTGTTTTTGGTCAATAACTTAAGTTCCAGTAGACCAACCCTTATGAAATTTTACCACAGTGTTCCTTGGCACAAAAGGAAAGCTGGGGTGGGTTTTGGACATTTTGGCCCCTCCCGTTTTAAAAAAAGGGGCCGAAAGGGGCAAAATTGGGTGTTTTCACATATTTGGCTGTAGAATATTTATTATTTATTGGATATGATGGGGTTTCTTTTGTTATGTTCCTAATTAAATTTCCTATCAGTAGTATGTCAACGGATTTTATGTGACATGTACCGTTCAGGAGATAAAAGGGGCCCAAAAGGGGTAATTTTCAAAAATTTTATTTCATTTATTTTAAGTCCGATTTTGATGCAGTTTTTTGCAATGGATTCCTTTTGAAAATAAACAAAGAGATGCACCATCAGATTTTTGACAATTGGTTTCTTTTGCGAACTGTGAGGGGCCAAATGGGGACAAAATTGCAAATTTGCAGATTACCTAAAATTTTTATTTTTCATCGGATTTTGATGGGTTTTTTTCTTTGGATTCCTCGATAGAAGCTTTCAGTAGTATACCAACATATTTTGTGTAGCTCTTACCGTTTCCAAGCTACAAGGGGTCAAAGGGGCCAAAATTGCAATTTTTCGAAATATGTGTAATATTTTTCATCGGATTTCTATTGTAATTTCTTCTTCGGATTCCTGTTGATATAAGCTTTATGTATAATGTTGACATACCTCTTACCATTTCCAATATATATAAGGAATTATTAGAGCTATTTTTTATTTTCCTTAGTTTGTATACAGTTTATTACTGGGTCAAGCTCTTAATTGTGTCCATTCAATTACTGTATCAAGCTTTTTATTGTGTCCTCATTCATTTTGAATTGCACTTGTTCAAAATTCAATGTTCGACATGCTGTGGTCGTATCATGCTGCGCTCGGCGTAGCCCTTTATTCATATTTGGTATGTGACTTTCTTGTGATGAGAGCTTTCTGGTGGTACCATATTTGTAGACATTTTGACCTTGACCTTGTCCTGGGGGCTATTTTTAGCTCGCCGGGACGAATGTCCGGAGAGCTATTGTCATACCCCCGGTGTCGGCGTCGTCAGAAAAAACTTTAACCTTGCTTGTGGAATGGAGACGTTAAGAGATGGGATGTTGATATTTAGTATGTGGCTTCCTTGTGACGAGAGCTTACTTGTGGAACCACATTTGTAGACATTTTGACCTTGACCTTGCCCCTAGGGCAATATATAAAAAACTTTAACCTTGCCTCTAGAAGGCAGGCTTTTAGTGGTAGGGTGTTCATATTTGGTATATGACTTGCTTATGATGAGAGCTTTCTAATAGTACCATATTTATAGACATTTTGACCTTGACCTTGCCCTGAGGGCAATTTTTTTAAAACTTTAATTTTGCTTCTAGAATTAAGTTGTTTAGTGATAGGGTGTATATATTTCATATGTGACTTAATTGTGAAGAAAGCTTTCTTTCGAATTTATTGTGCATTGAGGTTACTG
>MJUU01016222.1:147166-201752 GCA_002080025.1 Modiolus philippinarum | reverse complement strand
ACCAAATGTTTATAAATAACAAAATACCGAAGTTACTGTTTTTTTTTTTTTGCAGATGGCCGTTTCGACAACTTATGTCTTTTGTAATGCAGGCCAAATCGAAATATCTGGATATCCATAAACAAAATATGTGTTAAAGCTGAAAGATGAACAATTACCAATCGCCAAAATCAGCTAAGGACAGAGCTATGTAAGAAGGAGATATTCTTAAGCTTTAGAAAAAATCTTAAATTAAGATAGGAAGATTTTTAATAAAAAATGGTTTTAGGATCAGCACCAAAGAACTGGCTACTTGGTCGGTGAATACATTCGAGGACTAACATTCCACCAGCAGAGGTATCGACACAATGGTAATAAATAACAATATACAGAAGTTACTGTGAATTCAGTTTCTGCCTATGCCAATTTGACAACAAACGTCTCTTCAGTGCAGATAAAATCTAAATATTTGGAAGTCCATAAACCAAAATGTTTTTAAAACTGACAGAGAACAAATTACCAATTTGGGTCTTCACAGAAAAGCCAAAACCAGCAAACGACAGAGCTATGGAAGAGGGAGATACTCTCTAATCTTAAACATGCGTTTTTCTTGAATTTAGAAATTTCAAATTTCCAAATAAAATCGGTTTTCGGCCCAGGACTGAAGTAATGGCTACTGGGTTGGTGAATACCCCGGAAGACTAACAGTCCACCATCAAAGGCTACGGGAGGATACACATCTATGAATAATGTTTTATAGTTTATGTAAATGGGTTGTAGATTTCATGCCATATAATTCGTCACAGGAAAATACAATTTCAATTTCTCAAATTATTTTTGTTAATGAAAACTATTTAAATTGCAATATTTCAGCTTACATATTGAATATATGATTGTCTTGTCCTTTTTAAAACATAAATGGAAGAAAATTTATAATATCCTAATGAGTTGCAAAACTTGTACAATGATCGAGAGAACCACATTTGACAATGCAATAATATATGGTATTTTGATCATGAAACAAAAGATGGATAGCAATTGGAAATGCAATTTAAAAACTTTTGTTTGAAGTATATACGTTGCTATGTGTACCTCCCTCTCAAAGCTCTGTCCTTAGCTGATTTTGGCTTTACATTTAGATCATATTGGTTTTTTGTTCTCTATCAGTTTTTTAAGGATGTTCGCTTGTCATGTTTATGCATTTCTGTCAGATTTTTGGACCTCTCTGGTTTTATCCATTCAAAAGCTTAATAATATTTTCCTCGGTGACCCCCTAATTTTTTTCGTTAATTTCAATTTATATATCTTTGGGAGCATTCTGACACAATTTTATTCAACTGGTGTTATTTTGCCATATTCATTATTGGATAAACATTGCTTATGTTAAACCTATGAAAAAAAATGCAGAGGAGTTCAGCTTTCCCGCCATTTTTTGAAACACTTGTATCTCAAAAATTTCAACGGTAAGCTATCAATTTTTTCGCATTTAATTATTTCTTTTTCAATTTTCTAACAAAAAATCACATTTAATTGATATCCTTGTTATTTTAAAATTGACCAGCGAACATCCTTAACATCTTTGAGTTTATGGTCTTCCAATCGTTTAGATTTCATCTGTACTGAAGAGACATAAGTTGTCGAAATGCGCATATGCAGAATTTGAATTCACAGTAACTTCTGTATTTAGTCATTTGTTACCACTGGGTCGATGCCACTGCTGGTGGACTGTTAGTCCCCGAGGGTATCCACAAGCCCAGTAGTCAGTACTTCGGTGCTGACCCGAAAGCCGATTCTATTTGGAACCTTACAATTTCTAAATTTTGTGTAAATTTTGTTGTGAACTATGGAGTATTTCCCTCATGCAAAGCTCTGTCCTAAGCTGATTTTGGCTTTACATTTAGATCATATTGGTTTTTTGTTCTCTATCAGTTTTTAAACATCTTTGAATTTATGGTCTTCCAAACGTTTAGATTTTATCTGCTCTGAAGAGACATAAGTTGTCGAAATGCGCATATGTAGAATTTAAATTCACAGTAACTTCGGTATTTAGTCACTTGTGGTATTTCTTTCAAAAATGAGAATGTTTACCAAAATGTGCCTTTTGTTATTGAGTGTTATCATTTTTTTTTTAATTTTGTGCATTGTGTATCCTTTTTATAAAAGGATTTGACAGAGTTGAAAGAGTCGGAGCCAAAAGAACAAATGTTACATTAACAAGATTTATTTAAGCTGATAGGGAACACATATATGATAAATGATATATAATGATACTAAAATTAGGTTTTTCTAACCTATTTGTCGAGTAACATGATGTTCTACTCCTCAGATATAAATTCAAAATATACAATCGCTATTGTATCGTACCTAATGTAGATTTCATAATGCTCAGTGCATTCAGATAAGGGTGTCCATTGTTTTCGTCTTTCAATACGGCAGTGTCAAGAAATCCTTCGGAAGAACAGCAATACACCCTGTTTGCAATGTCATTAAGAAAGTCTTGCTCAATTTTGTCCAACATCTTTAACGTCCAGAAATGAATGAATGCTACTCTGTCCTTTGACGGATGTTTTACTCCTTGAGTTAATATTGTAATCAGAAATTCGTGTAACGGATTTTGAAAACGCATGGAAACGAGCTGGGTTTCCAAAAGATTATACGTCCCTCTTGGGTCGAGTACATGGAATAGGGCGTTTTTCAACATATAAGACGTAATTATCTTAAAATCATGGCCAAATTGAATATCACAGTAAGTACGCAACGATTTGGCTAGTTGATACACTTCCCGCAATTCTTGGACAATACGGAGCAAAATAAAACGCTCAACATTTTCAACATTGTTATTTCTTGATAAAGGTTCTAAGATCTCATGACATCTTATAGCATCATTCTGTAGTATTGAAGACTCCAATTCTACCAAACAGGATTTGAAACTCATAATTGCGGATTATTTTGCTTTATTTTCAACTTTCATAACTTCTTTGACTTCGTCGTCTACATCTGAAACAAGAAATGAAAAAAAATGTGAAAGCTTTACTAGAATTCATAAGTTTGATGATACTACTATGGAAATGTATACAATGTATACGGACCTATAGCTGTAGCAATAACAGCGTTATATCGACTTAATCATGTCAACTTAAATGATAAAAGTCAGCAAGTACACTTAATTTTGTCGACATAATGAGCAATATATGGTCAAGTTGTTGTAATAAATAATTTTCAGATGTTGATTTTGATATGTCAACATATATTTTACAAAAAAAATATGCTTAACGGAATTATTCATCGCAATTACAACCACATCTATGATATTTGAAAGCATCATTGGGGCCAGAATGACATTTTATTACTAAACCAACCTGCATATAACCATTAAGTTTACTTGTCTATATAATAACGTAACAAGTTGTTTAAATTTAGTGTGAACCCATAAAAATGTTTTTGGGTAGAGATCGAGCAGATCGTCACACAGACAATTAAAATTCCAGTTTTTTGTCAGAGTCGGTGATTTTCAGTTCTATAATAAATACTGGATTTACACAGAGGTGTCTGTTCTCATCCATGAAAAACAAATATTGTAACGATCTGTCAATTATGGTGACAACTGTAAAACATCTATAGTGACAATCGTAAAAGTGATTGAATATAACCCTAGACAAAAGACACTTTTGCAACCGTTTGTGTCAGTTGAATATATCGACAATATATTGTTAGTGTCTTTAAATATGAACTGTATTTGTACAATCCTTAGAAACAAATCAACGTGCGAGCCTTTGGCGAGCATTTCGGTCTATTTCGTGCCAAGTACAAATACATTTCATATCTAAATACACTAATTATATTTTTTTTTCATCCTTCAAAACATAAAACTATAATCTTAACAAAGGGCTACGCCGAGCACAGCATGATACCACCGCAGCATGTCGACCACTGAAATTTGAACAAGTGTAAACTAAAATGAATGTGGACACAGTTATTTGCTGGACACGATAAGGACATTGACACATTAATTAACTGGACACAAACTAGTGAAAATAGTGAAAATAAAAATTAGCCCTTTTAATCCCTTATTAATAGGATATCATAAGAGCTAAGCAAAATCTGATGACTACCAACCAAAGGCTTACATCAAGAGAAATCCTATGAAAAATAAAGATTTCACATATTTTGAAATATCGCAATTTGGTCCCTTCGATCCCTTAAAGCTTGGAAACCGTAAGAGCGACGCAAAATCTGTTGCCATACTACTGAAAGCTTACAATGAGAATAATCCAAAGAGAAAAAGATCCGATCAAAATCTGATGCAAAATAAAGATTTCACATATTTCTAAAAATTGCAATTTTGGCCCTTTTGACCCCTTAAAGCTGAGAAACAGTAAGAGCTGCGCCAAATCTGTTGACATACTACTGAAAGCTTACAATCAGAGGAATCTAAAGAAAAAGAATCAATTGAAATCAGCTGAAAAATAAAATTTCAGTAATCCGGATGTTCGCAATTTATGCCCCGTTTGGGCCCCTCATAGCTTGGAAAGGAAACAAGTTATACAAAATCTGATGGTGCATTGCTTGGTTAATTTTTCCTACGGAATCCATTACAAAAAAGCTTCAAAATCAGACTAAAATTTTTTTTATTCGCCCTTTTGGGCCCATTTCTGTCGTGAACGCTATATGCCACGTGAAATCCGTTGGCATACTACAGATTGGAAATTTTCTAAGGATACACTGATAGAAACGCCATCAAAGCCTGATAAATACTGCACAATCTACGGTCAAATATGTGAAAATCCCAATTTAACCCTTTTTGGCTCCTGATTCTGAAATGGATGGGGCCACAAACAAAAGGAAAATAAAGGTCCTCAAGAATGTGCCAAGAAACACCATACCAACATTTTAAAACAATAAATCAACTAGAACCAAAGTATGCTTTCCACAGACACGAAAATACCTAATTCAACCCCGTTTAGCCCCTTCTTCTGAAACGGGCTTGGCCGGAAGCCCAAAATTATAAATTGGGCTTTAGCATGTGCCAAGAAACATCATACTAAAATTTGAAAATGACCCGTACAGTAGAACAAAAGTTATGCTGTCCATAGACACGAAATACCCAATTTTACCCTTTTTCTGAAACGGTTGGGGCAAGGAACGCGAAATTAAACCCCGGGATTAAGCATGTGCTAAAAACATCATACTAAAATTTGATAACAATCCGTCCATTAGAACCAAAGTTATGCTGTCCACAGACGCCGAGGTTGACGACTTAGCCATACCATAATACGACCGTAAAATTTTTGCGGTCGTATAAAGAGAATATTTAGGGGGATTCTGTGTGTCCATATATACCGGAAGTTGGCGTGGTTTAAATAGAAATCCTGTATAGTATACAAGATACAGCTGTGCAGGATACAGAAGGAAGATATACTTATCACTTTAGCTACCACTGAAGGATAAACATATATTCTTGTTTCCCCTAAGCTTGCCAAAAATGTTCTGTGTTGGGTTGTGTTTCCATGAATCTGTCGAATGTTATACAGATTTTCCTTACTGGTCTCTCCCTTTGATCGAGTCGGACTTTTCTAAGACCATCTAAGGACTACTGTGGCCAAGTTTGGTTCCAATTGGCCAGGTAGGTCCAGAGAAGAAGATTTTTAAAAATGTTTTTCCCATAGGGTTCAATGTTAAACTTCGGTCCCCGATGGTGGCCATCTTGGATAAGGTACGGACATACCAAATTTTCAATTGGCATAGTGGTTTCAGAGAAGATCTTTGAATGAAAAGTTTACGGACGGACGACGACGTACGCAAAGTGATGGCAAAAGCTTACCCTGGCATAGCCTTATGAGCTGAAAAGGGTGACAGAAAACACTTACAATGGTTGAAAAATGTAAATGAAAAATGGCCAAAATGTACAAAGGAACTGCACAAAAAAACAAGTAACTGACAAAAGACCTACGTAAAATATGGAAACTATAGGAACAGTTGGACTTGGCACCGGCACTACGATTGCGGTCGACAGTTTTTCCGGTGGTTTCCACCTGGGTTTTCTTTTGCCTCTTGAACTTTGGCTGCTGACAAGTTTTTTTGATTATTTATTTATTAGCCCTATTGACTAAAAATCCTGCAAATCGTGCATTTGCCTGCATTTGAAATTAAGGCTGAAGCTTTCAAAAGGTTTTTTTTCAAAATTAGTTTGACAGCGTGAGAATGCGTAATTTTGTAATGACCTTGTATTCCAAATGACTGAAACAAAAAGGAAATGTCTAGCTGACACAAGTTACAAAGTAGACAGAAACACTTATTTCGTAAATTATAGATTTTACACAAACAACACACAGTTAAAATATATCAGAGTAGTAAATTATTAAGTAAATCACCGGACATGTGAAAAAGAATGCAACACAGGTACTATTTATATTACAATGGCCGCATCGACGTACAAATGTGCATTTCTAAATAAAGATAAAGATAATGTGTCTTAATGCACTTGATTTCATGATGCGTACTTTCAACAAAATGTAAACAATAAATATAGTACCTTAAATGAATTGCTTTCTGAAAATTATATCAGCGGGAAATCTAGTGGTATAAAATTATCTCCCTTCTAGAAAAGCTCTTCTGTGTTCAAAACTATTTCAGAACAAATTAACAGCATGGCGACGAAAATAAACAATCGACAAAATGTCAAGATTTCAAAAGAAATAAACAAATACAATATTTAGTGAAAACGTTATTCAATTCCCAGATCTTTACTCTGTAGTTTAAAAGAGATTAAACTTGCCTCCAAGAAGAGGTAATATGCGAATTCCTTGCATTATTTTCTGTCGTGATGAAAATATTCAACGGAAAGACTGGTCAAAATCAATTGCTATAGAGTGTTAAAATGCATGTACCCAGACAAAATTATATGTACAGATAGATTTTCTAACATACTTTACTTATAGGTCAATTAAGTGACGATTCTTGTATAAGAAACACGGAGATCCAAAACGCATTCTATGTAACTAAGCAAAATTATATCGTCTTGAAACAACGCCATTTTCCTTTTATACCCAAAATCGGAAAGGGTAATCATCAAAACAAGATTTCATTGGTTCAATCAAGGAAAAGGGCGTGCCTTCAGTTAAAGCCCATTCAAAGACCCCACGTGCTTAGTGAGTAAAAATCGATTTTGTTTATGTAAATAAGACGGTTACCAGGTAGAAATGGTCGTTTTATATAGATTATTTCGTCGGAACCACTGCATGTACCCAGTCCAAAATTTGCACATGAATCGATAAATATTTAATTGCAAAGTATATTTTTTCCTAAAAATTTCCGTTGTAAATAAATGGCTAGATCCAAAACACTTTGGAATCAGGTATATTCCGGGAAATCTCATTTTTCATTAAATATATGTAAGAAATATCAATTTTTTTTTAAATGTCATTTTCAACATCAAGATACATCACATAAACATAACAGAGTATAAATTTTCTTGTTATAAGTAACTTTTATCAGGTCTTAACAACGAGTTATACATTGAAATCGACATTTTTATCTTTTCTAAAGGAGAGTTCATATTCTATTGTTTAAATACCACCGGATTTCAGACTGATATGATATACTAGCAAATGAATAAAATAAGAAAGATTCGTAATAAAAATATATCTTTTGTGTGATGGATATATATATATTGTAATCAAAACTTACCATTTATATCTGTTTACATCAAATGTAGACTTCCTTCTATCTCAATGCTATTCATAAAAGCTACTTATGACAAACTTCCTGCGCATGGCGAATTTTTTCGAAGTTCTGTCTGATGATACAAAAGACACAGTAGTTATTACATTTCAAAATAATAAAAATTGAAACGATATCACTTTTAAAACAAATCAATAAGTAGTTATAACCCCGGTGTATAACCAAGAGGGCTCGGTAGAGCACCGGAAGTACCATCGGCGCTTCAGACATTTGTTGGTGTCCAACGTACCCAACCACCTGATCAGCAACGTGCGATTGCAACCGGTTGTGGCCTGTACTGCGTGCACTTTGTCATAAGTAGATACTGGAACTTCACCGTAGACGACGTGGTAAACGAACTCTCTGCCAGGGATCCAGAGGCCTCCAGGCCGAGCTGAAACGGACATTTACAAAAGATAATAAAGAATAAATCTGAATAAATCTGTAACAAGTAAAATGTGAAGTATGTTGTCCATGTACGGATGTGACAATAAAAAGTGTGAAAAAGTATGTCACGTCATTGTTTTCCGACGCCACGTACACTTCTAGAGTTATCTACCGCTGAACGCATATAGCTGTCTTAGTTGCCTACGATCTCCAACTTTATTTCTTGTGCTATATGTATTTCCTATCACTTATCCCGTTTTCCAAATTTGGTCACGTTGGTTCCCGAGCGAAAATGAAGTATTAACCATATTTGGACATGTCTCCAATATATGGTCACTTGATGTCCTACTCGTTTCTGAATATAGTCATGATATTTGTCTAAATCGATTTCCGAGCAAAAATAAAGCGTTTACAATATTTGGCATGTTTTCCATATATGGTCACGTGATATTCCAAAAATTTGCTAACATGGTCATGTTGGTCTAAATCGATTCCTGAGAAAAAATAAGTGTTTACCATATTTGGGCATGTTTTCCATATTATTACGTGATATCCAATACATTTCCAAATATGGTCATTGAACTTTATATCGATGTCCAAATAATAACAATGCGTTTTCCATATTTGGGCATATTTTCCATATATAGTCACATGTCCCTCGGATTTCTTTCCTTTTAAAGTAACGTCATAACCACTTCCGATGATATCGTGTGGGGGTGCCTAATCATCTACATATATGTCGGCCATACCGCAACAAGAAATGTGAACATCCAGTTGTATGAGTGATAAATCTGAGGTATAGGGAACCTGTACTTACCATATTAGGTAAACTGATTCGAGTCATACGGTTACGTATCCTTACCTTGTTAGGTAAGTTTGTCCGAGTCCCATGAGTCATTGGATATGCTGACGTCATATAGGGACGCAGTTTGGCCTTATTTGGCTCCCTGCCTCCCTGGGTGGTTTTTGGGGGAGGCTAAAACTGATCACTCTAATTATAAACATAAATGAACTGATACAAAGTACTTTTGATATTCTACTTCCAAAGGTGAATATCAAACGGTAATTTATTAATTTAAGGTAGTAGACCTGGGGAAGGGGGAGATAACTCCAATTTCTCCACATTTTTTTTGTGTTGAGTGGTATGAATAAAACAAAAGATATAGAATATTCACCATAAATAGAATTAGAAAATCCGTGTTATCATGAAACTGCACTCCATTTATAAAATAATTCAAAGTGCCTACGTTAAATTATTTAGGTTTTGAATGGCATCTTTAAAATATTTGAAATAAATGAAAGTGGAAAGGGAGGTTATTCTTTCTGCTCGACGTTCATTATTAAGGAATATTAAGACTTTTCTTATTAAAAAGTCCAAAAGATTGACGCTACCAACAAGTTTTTTTGGCTCCTAGTTCCCAATGGCTTTTGATAATAAAAAGACGAATACGGGTATAAATAATGTTGCAGGTTCAGGTCCACCCGATTCATGTGCCCTCGGTGGTCCTGTGCTCAAAATGCGACCGGGCACGCAAAAATCTTTTTCGCATCGCATGACCAGGCAGGCATTAGGCGACCAACGCATTACACAAGAGAGCCATGAAGAAGACGTTATATCTGAGTGTGATGCACTTTCGGTTAGGGGTGGCTTTGGAAAATCATATGTGTATGCGACCTCGGAAAACTTAAAAGTTTTTTTTTGCTCTAGGCGAAAGAAAGTTCTGAGATACCACTAAAAACGCCGTGCATGTCAGTACAATGAAACTTCTAGGCACGGCACCATTATGAATTGTGGTTCAATCAATAGTTTCAATACAGCCTATACCCTTCTTGATTACGCATGCTTCACAGTGTAGTAGGTCGATTCTGGGTATTAAATAAAACCAAATATTCTTGGGTTCAGGTTTATTGCCACAAGAAAAATAAACACTGAAATAACAATATAAAAATAATTAACAACAATATCACATGTAGAAAATGAGAAAAATATAATACTATATAACATGGTAAATGTATCTGACAATTCATAAGTACTGTAAATCGAAATTTTATAGAAACTATATGAAAACGGAATGTTCTACATATTGTATACTAATTTCTAACTACAATTACAGACAATGCTATAATCGGCAGATTTGTAGATATTGTTTAAACATTTTTTTATCTTTATGTTGTTTAAACAGTTCATTCTGAAGAACGATTTAAACATTTTTTTTATATCTTTATGTTGTTTAAACAGTTCATTCTGAAGAACGATATATTAAACTTCAGTAATATTTTCCGGTAGACATATAGATAGTTGTACTTTCACATGTTCGGTATGTCTCATTTCAATACATTTACAACAATATCAATATCTAGTATTAAAAATATTCAACAATTACACAGTATAGGAACCTGTGCGCCTTAAATGTCTGTCTTACGGTTCAATCTGTAGGCTGTAGAACGTTTTTCGTAGAAAATCTACTTCAACAGAGTATGCCAGACAAGTTTTTCATGTTTTATTGTTTAAAAAGAAATATTTCGTGTACGAAAAGGGGGCTTATTATTCATCTAATAAACTGTCAAATGTGTTTTTATCCTTAAATGTGATTAAGTTATCCCGTGAGAGCTGATTTCTTGTAATTAATGCCAATACATTGCGTTACAAAATATATATATTTTACGCGAAAAGCTAAACTTACATGGCTCACACTTCTTGGGGCAACTTAAAAAGTTAATTATTACTTTCATGCCAAATTTCAACAGCATTTGTAGCTGCATTGTCGAGAAAATCGTTGTTTTAAAAAATAAATTATGTAGGCTGTTTAAAGTAACTTTTATCACAGACTGTAAGTCTTACTTACGGTTGTTTTGTATGCTGTTTGACGAATATTTTACTACACATTATGTAAAAAACACACGGTAAAAAGTGAAATTTCAGCTATTTGCGATAATCAATGAACGGATGTGGAGCACATGAGACAAAGTCTCTACAAATACATGGCAAAAACAAGCTATGGAACAACGCTTTTATTGTTGTTGACCTTGAGACTTCGAGATGAGTATCGTGAATAAAATATTGTATCATGATATAGCGATACAACGCAGGCGTATCGTGATACATATCGATACGTAACGTCTTCTGATTTCTCAATTTCATTACATTTTAAATCTTCTTCTTGTAACTATTTAATGTGATAAAATAGTAAGATATTCTTAAGTGGGACAAGAGTATTAATTTTCACGTAGCTAAATACATTTGTTTTTCCTTTATATGACTTTTTCATACCAAAATCAGTAAATTTCAAGCATTTAGGTGGTACTGATTCTGAAATTGTAGCAGAAATAGAGGACAATAAGTATCGATACGCCTGGTTTCGTACCGATGTAGAGAGTTTGTTGAAAAATATCGCGATATGTCGATAAACCGACGTATCTATAGGGAACAAGGAAGGAATTCATTTCCCATTGCCCACAATGCTAATATATTTCAGGTTTATAGTACTTTCTAACAATGATCAGATCAAAAACTATTCTTGCTGTTCACGAACTTTTATTGGCACTTCTAAAAATAAAAAGTTTATATATGCATGACCGCCTTCCTTTTGAGCTATTTATAGAAGAGTGGGGATACCCCCTTTAAAGCTCACAATGTCTGCATAGAATGTGAAAAAATCCATCTTTTTAAAAAAATCACCAAAAATTACTGTGAAGTGCTAAACATTTTCTAATTATTTATTGAAAGACTACAAAGAGTAAATGGCATGAAAATGAGAAGACTTGGTTAATTTACATCTTATCATGCAGCACAGCCAATCCTTACTTTACTTATCATTCAATTCCTTGGGTACACAGATAAACAAACTGGTTCCCTTACTGAATTCCATCCTTTTTACCTATACCCACTCCAATAGAGAAGAGAACCAGTCCAATACACCTTGTTGGACAAGATAGGTGACAGCTTAGATTAAGTGAATAAAGAATTTGCATATTGACCTTTTGACCTTGACCTTATCTTGGTTTTTACATGCCTACCCTGAATGATAAAATTAACCATTTTCAATCTCTTATTTTGAACATGCCATATTATGACTCAGAGTAATTTTTATGGTGAAATTGTTTTGTTTTCAATTTGTGTAATGTGAAACCATGCAACAAATGAAGTACAGAAGGTCTCAATCATTTACTTGCTCCTATTTCAGTCTAAACCTAATTTTTAGATGGATTTATCTCATCTATGACCAATGACCAGTCTATCTTTTACAGCATGCCTTAATTTGGACCAGAAGTTCAAATTTGTATTCTTGATCATTCAAATGGTGTATTTGACTGCTCATTTGCCCTCAGTTCTAATTTTAAATCACACAACTATCCACATGGTATAGTTTTATTTGATTAGCCAAGAACAAATTAGCCATACATTGCTTTGTGCACACCCCTACACTGGTTGAATCCATTCTGCATATCTTAAGATTATGATTTAAGTATATTTTCCTTAAATATTGGTTCAATTAAGTATCAACTAATCCAAAATGGTACATTAAGACTCAATTTTACATGAAATGGTGAAGTACAGGCCCATTATAAACTCACAGTATTCTTAACCAATGGTGAAATTTCACTCATTTTGAGCCTCTATTTGGAAAATAATGAAGTGAATTGTCAAGTTTCATCCAATTTGTACAATAAAACCAGTTGGAGACATTGTATTTAACATTTTATATCAAAATATATCAAAGTATGACAAAAGGAAGGGAAGATTTTACCAAAAATTAAATATTGATTATTCGCACCAAGTTTTGGACAAATTTTCCCCTTTTCAATTTGTCGCGAATCAAATCTCAGCCCAAATAGATGGCAAAATCACTGCGAAAAGTTCAAATGAGCACACAAGAACATGTTGGTGCTAATAAAATTTCTTTTACAACATTTCACTATGTCTGGCATTGGAAACTAAATGGTATATCTAAAAAAATCTTTTATTTCCATACTGGTTTGCTAGATTTTACTTTCAATCTTATATTATTCCAGATATCAATACTGAGTATCATATCAGTCATTTAAATATAGCAATATTCATCTAAAACCAAAATTAAGGGAAAACAATATTTTAGCTATAGGGAACAAGGAAGGAATTCATTTCCCATTGCCCACAATGCTAATATATTTCAGGTTTATAGTACTTTCTAACAATGATCAGATCAAAAACTATTCTTGCTGTTCACGAACTTTAATTGGCACTTCTAAAAATAAAAAGTTTATATATGCATGACCGCCTTCCTTTTGAGCTATTTATAGAAGAGTGGGGATACCCCCTTTAAAGCTCACAATGTCTGCATAGAATGTGAAAAAATCCATCTTTTTAAAAAAAATCACCAAAAATTAATGTGAAGTGCTAAACATTTTCTAATTATTTATTGAAAGACTACAAAGAGTAAATGGCATGAAAATGTGAAAGACTTGGTTAATTTACATCTTATCATGCAGCACAGCCAATCCTTACTTTACTTATCATTCAATTCCTTGGGTACACAGATAAACAAACTGGTTCCCTTACTGAATTCCTTCCTTTTTACCTATACACTACTATTGCGAGTCTGTTTCGGCAGAATGTTTCCGGCAATTCATTTCTCCGTGTGTATCTCTTAATCTGTAAATAATTTGAAAGATATTACGCTTTGTCTCCCGCTATTTTGAACATGTTTTAAAGAATAGACCAATTTTGACCTTCCCCTAATTCGTTTTACTTTGAGAAATCACATTGAAATTGTCCTGACATATCATCGCCTCAGTAACTGCTGAAGCAAACTGTAATAAGATGGCGTATGCAAGGTCTTTCACAATTTACCGATTTCTTTTCAATATATTCACAAACCTGGCTCTCACTGCAGATTTTACCCTTTGAGATTATCTTGATCTTACCAAAAAATCCGCTGAACCAAACTTGACAGGTAAGTTGTATGGAAGGTATGTAGTTTGGTTCCTCTCATGCTACAATCTCCCAAGACTACCAGACGAAAAGAAATTACAGAAAGGGCAACCGATGTGGGACTAGCATTTTGTCATATTGTCTATAGAGGTCTATAGACAATTGAATTCCTATCAATAAGCAGTGTATTCTTCTATACAAGCACGAATTGATTCCGTTTGCAGGTTTATACAAGTGTACTTTACTACAAGAAAGAGAATTAATTTCACATGTTAAATCACTGGAGGATCCAGCTTCCGAAAAGGGGGATTCCAATGAGTTTCCAGAAAAAAGGATTTCAGGCCATTTCTTGTGCCAGTTTTGCGTAAATTTTGCACGATATTAAAACCTTTTTCCTTAAAAGACTGAGGGTTCCAAGGGTTGGATCCGCCAATGTTACTAAATGGAACGCCATCAAAATTATCCGATATATTAAAGTATTACAGCACTTCCATAATTATAACTTGTTAAGAACAAAAACAAATAGGTCTGCAGTGTTCAACAGATGAGCTTAATTAAGACAAAACATATTGATTTTTTTAAGATTTGGTTTTTATTACTGATGATCATTTTAAAGAGGTGGGGGTCACTTACTCGTGATTTTATTTCCTTCAGCATACCAGTTTTTGTGAATGTATTAAATCTTCGCCAAAATTGTGTTATCAGGTCATCCGTTATAAGATCAAATGCATTTTCATACTTTAAGATAAAAGATTCAGCCACTGAATTTAACATTTCATTGCAATTTTGACAGATTTCGGCAACTTTTTATAAAAGTGTATTTTGTATATGTTTTTGTTGTCAACAATATATTTTGAATACAAATAGAAGACTAATTAGGTCTAAACAATTGAAATTGTCAACTACAAGAGTTAAGGAGGAGATAACTCCAGTGCCGTATAAAAATAGCACACTATTGACATACAAATAATTCGTCTGCTCGACATAAAAATAACACAAATGCTTACCACTTGTGGAATGTGTCTAAAGGCCAGGAAAAGAATGGTACAGCATACAAAATCTACATACTAGTATACAACTCATACATCAAAGTGGTCCTGTAAACAAAATTACAACATATATACTACAGGACTCAAAAATGCGTAAAAACATACTTTATACAAAATATACACCATTCAAATGATAAATGACTTTGTATTATTACGATCGATAATATAAACTAAAATATAAGACTTAGGTAATTAATTAAATTACACTTTCAAATGACTGTCTTGTCTGTTCAACCATGAACTTGACCAAGCCGAGAAAATGAAATATTCTCGATAAAATATATACATATCATGCCTGACTGAAATAGCGGCATTAACTTTATTAAATATTCAACCTAGCTAATGTTGTTCTCACTCATGACATTCACTTTGTTATAGGACGTTCGAACTAAACATGGGGGTTGAGACGAAGAATAAATGAATTACCTTTTTACATATTAAAGTGAACAAAAATAATGTTAATAGTTAGAAAGAAAGTTAAACTTACAGTCATCAGTCAAAAGGTAAAGTTCCAGTGGTCAAAAGTGAGTATTCAACAAGTCATTTCCAGATAAACAGCAAGATTCAAATATGGCGTGTGTCTAGCTCAGTGCCCAACTACGTTCTGCCCAAAAACAAGAGCGCAGAAAGAAAATCTAACCGCCAAAGCCTCTAAACCAATCAAAGCCTTCTATTTCAAAATAATACCCCCGTGATCAATAAATAGCCAAACAGGTACGAGTAAAGTTACTCGTGACGTTTTCAAAGGGAAAATATCCCTGGACAAAAATACTCCACAAATTTAGATAAGTAACCCATTACAAATATGAA
Source organism: Modiolus philippinarum (assembly GCA_002080025.1). NCBI lineage: Eukaryota > Metazoa > Mollusca > Bivalvia > Mytilida > Modiolidae > Modiolus > Modiolus philippinarum. Next base: position 185,897 of record MJUU01016222.1, on the reverse strand, counting down.
TTTTAAATAATAATTTTATTAATAACTAAATGAATACTAAATTACATAATATCAATAAGTGATTAAAATATCATTCTGCTACATCCTCCCCCCCTGTTGAAGAATGACTTCCACGTCATCAGATCTGTTTCCCCTCTGATGTAAAAATGACGTCATCGACATTGGTATGGTCAGTTTGCATTCTCCATAATCCTCATGATGGTTCTTGCTAGTTCCATCTCCAGGCCCTTGAAAAATCCCATCTCTGCTTGTGTCTTCAGCCAGTTTACTTTAACCATATAATCTGGTTGTGTTGTAGCCTGTTTGGATGTTGTGACGTAAACCTGAAGATATTGAGGGCTATTCCTCTGCGGTCGTACTGCAGGTGGGCTTGGAGGTCGTGGTGGTGTTGGTAAAATGCGTCGATGACGTTGACGCAACTGAGGTGTTGCGTCTGTTGTTGCTGGAGCTGTGGGTTCATCTGCCGAATCTCCATGTGATGAGTCCGTCAGCGCGCTGCCATCAAGAACATCAGAAGTGTCTGCTTCAGCATTTTGGCAAGCCGCTTCTCCAGTTGTACCAGCATCACCTACAGGGGTTTGTTCTCCAGCTTCCATCTCTACTGAAGGTAAGGCGTCCCTTACTAAACCAGAGCCCTGTCCTCTCTCGTCTCAATCATGGCCGTCACCAGAGAAAACGAGAGTCCTTGCCTGGGTATCATCCACATGGTGTGCATCACTGTTCGTGTAAAAAATCATGTAACCTCCCTGCTCCGACTCCTCATCTGACCCTGTTCCAATGGTGTCATCATTGCTGTCAGACTTCGGGTTATCCCTAGGCTTCCTCACTGGTTGCCGTTTGGGTGCAGGGGTCCTTCTCTTAACATCGTTTTCCGGCAGAAATCCTATTGGTAGAAGGAGATTTCTGTGGAGGGTCCTTTTTCGTCATTCCCCATCTTCTCGTTGAACCACAAACACTGGTATCTCATTTTTAGGCTTGCTAACAATCAGGTAGGGTTCATCCTCCCACTTGTCTGCAATCTTGTGTTTTCCGTCGAAGGCCACGGTTTTCACAAGTACCCTATCTCCGGGTTGCAAAACTGCTCCTCGTGCTTTCCTGTCATATCCAGACTTCTGTCTATCCTTGGCTGTCGAAGCTGATCTTGAAGCTAAATCGTAGGCTTTCTGAAGTCGATGTTTCATGGCTTCAACATACTTCGTTGATGGTTCTTTTCCTCCGTCGACTTCCAAACCAAAGGCTATGTCAACCGGTAGTCTAGGAGCTCTTCCAAACATAGAATGCAAAAATTGCCTACCTTACACTAGAATGCAATATCTAAAAATCAAATAAATATACATAAAATCTTAAGTCCGATTTTCAAAAGTGTAAATTAAAAAGTCCAAGTTACAAAAGTAACTTTCGGAACAATCTTCTTATCTTTCGGTCAAGTATACATGTAAACAGAAACACGTGGAGTTGATAAACACACGTGGTCTCAATAACTGCTGCGCATGACATCAAAGTTCGTCACCGGATGTAAACACCATCACATGATCAATAACCTGCGCACCAGATGTAAACACCATCACATGATCGATAACCTGCGCACACACATCTGACGTTACACCATTATAAACACTTGACGTAATAAAGTGACTGACTGACTGACGAAATCTGCTGTTCTCAACATCTAAGCTGTGCCATCCATCCATTGAAATCTACAGTGGGCGCCATTTTGTAGTAGGTCGATTCTGGGTACTAAATAAAACCAAACACTATAGGGTTCAGGTTTATTGCCACAAGAAAAATAAGCACTGGAATAACAAAAAATAATTAACAACAATATCACATGTAGAAAATGAGAAAAATATAATACTATATAACATGGTAAATGTATCTGACAATTCATAAGTACTGTAAATCGAAATCTTATAGAAACTATAATGAAAGCGAATGTTCTAAATATGGTATACTAATTTCAAACTACAATTACAGACAATGCTATAACTGGTAGATTTGTAGATATAGTTTAAACAGTTCATTCTGAAGAACGATATATTCAACTTCTGTGATATTTTCCGGTAGACATATAGATAGTTGTACTTTCACATGTTCGGTATTTCTCACTTCAATACATTTACAACAGTATCAATATCTAGTATTAAAAATATTAAACAATTATAAAAGTGTATTTTGTATATGTTTTTGTTGTCAACAATATATTTTCAATACAAATAGAAGACTAATTAGGTCTAAACAATTGAAATTGTAAACTATCAGAGTTAAGGAGGAGATAACTCCAGTGCCGTATAAAAATAGCACACTATTGACATACAAATAATTCGTCTGCTCGACATAAAAATAACACAAATGCTTATCACTTGTCGAATGTGTAGTGGGCAGGAAAAGAATGGCACAGCATACAATTTCAAATCTACATACTAGTTTACAACTCATACATCAAAGTGGTCCTGTAAACAAAATTACAACATATATACTACAGGACTCAAAAATCCGTTAAAACATACTTTATACAAAATATACACCATTTAAATGATAAATGACTTTGTATTATTACGATCGATAATATAACCTAAAATATAAGACTTAGGTAATCAATTAAATTACACTTTCAAATGACTGTCTTGTCTGTTCAACCATGAACTTGACCAAGCCGAGAAAGTGAAATATTCTCGATAAAATATATACATATCATGAAATACTGAAATAGCGGCATTAACTTTATTAAATATTCAACCTAGCTAATGTTGCTCTCACTCATGACATTCACTCTGTTATAAGACGTGCGAACTAAAAAGGATGGTTGAGACAAAGAATAAATGAAGTACCGTTTTACATATTAAAGTGAACAAAAATAATGTTAATAGTCAGAAAGAAGGTTAAACTTACAGTCATCAGTCAAAAGGTAAAGTTCCAGTGGTCAAGAGTGAGTATTCAACAAGTCATTTCCAAACAAACAGCAAGATTCAAATATGGCGTGTGTCTAGCTCAGTGCCCAACTACGTTCTGCCCAAAAACAAGAGCGCAGAAAGAAAATCTAACCGCCAAAGCCTCTTAACCAATCAAAACCTTCTATTTCAAAATAATACCCCCGTGATCAATAAATAGCCAAACAGGTACGAGTAAAGTTACTCGTGACGTTTTAAAGGGAAAATATCCCTGGACAAAAATACTCTACAAATTTAAATAAGTAACCCATTTCAAATATGAATTTTAAATAATAATTTTATTAATAACTTAATGAATACTAAATTACATAATATGAATAAGAGATTAAAATATTACTCTGCTACAACAGTTTCATATAAATTCGTGATTGACGACAAGTAAAGCAGTACATTAAATCCGAAATGTGTATTGTGTCGTTAAACATAGTGATAGGTAATCAACCTTAAGTGCCGTATAATATGGTATATGCGCCTATATAAACAGATGCAAATCCATTTAATCGGCACTGCAACGGAGTGGTAAAACAGACCCGGACCGTTTATTTATGTGATCCAAATACTTATAAATACAGTATAAGTACGTAATCACAAATTATATCATTATCAAAAAAAAAAAATATGTCTATAATTCAAAACAATTATTCTTTGTCTTCTTCAGTCACTTTCGTCAGGTTTTATGATGCCAAATATTATGAATGATTTGAAGTGCTACGTAAAGTTACAGGTCAACAAACACGATGTGATCTGCAACTTATAGTGTGAACTTCTGCACAGTTACTTGACTTCAAGGCCAAAGGACAAGCTCACATGATGATACACCAACATACCAATTATCTTAAATCAAGGTCAAAAGATAAAAAAAAGTTGGTAACCCGACAGAATAACCCTAAGAAATAAGTTATTTGACCTTAAGGTCAAAGGTCAAAGTGAAGGTCACTTTGGTATGTGACAAACCTTCTCATGATGATCCATGCCAAAAACTTAAAGTCTAGATCAAACCGTTAAAAAAGTAGTGTCTCGGACAGGCCTAACCTAAACAAATCAAGTATTTGACCTCAGGGTCAAAGGTCAAGGTCACATTTTGTGTGAACGGTTGCGCTTAAAAAATTCAAATGAAATTTAAAATATTTCCTCAAATATAATGTTTCATTAGCAATGGAAGTAAATTTGAATACTGGCTGAAAGCTATGCAGGACCATAGTTTTGTGTTTATAAGATTCTGTTAGGTTTTTTACCATCTTCAAGCTAAATAATGTATATTGGGAGGAAAAAAGGAAGAGAAAAAACAAGAAGACGAAAGAGAACCAGTAATGCAAAAAGTCTCTACTGCTTCCAATTTGGGATATGATAACAGAAAATGTGATTAAGTGTTTATAAATGTGACTTGGTGTTTGTAAATATTATTTACTTTTAATTAATTATACTACCGCAAAAATTTTGCGCTCGTATAATGGTATGGTGCTTTCGTCGTCGTCGTCGTTGTCGTCGTTGTCGTTGTCGTCGTCGTTGTCGTCGTTGTCGTCTGTAGACATTTTTGTTTTTGTCAATAACTTAAGTTCCAGTAGATCAATCCTTATGAAATTTTAACACAATGTTCTTAGGCCCAAAAGGAAGGTTTGTATTAGTTTTGGTCGTTGTGACCCCACCCGTTTTAAAAAGGGGGCCAAAAAGGGTAAAATTTGGTGTTTTCAAAAATATGGCTGTATTATCTTTATTATTAACGGATTTTGATGTGGTTTCTTTCAGTGTGCTGCTTAGGAAATTTCCAATCAGTAGTATGCCAACAGATTTCATGTGGCATGTACGGTTCCTGAGATAAATGGGGCCCAACAGGGGCGAATCTAAAAAAAAAACTATTTTTCTATTCTAAGTCCGATTTTGATGCAGTTTTTTTCAATGGATTTCTTGCGAAAAATTAATATGGCGCTCAGCTATTAGATTTTTGGTAACTGGTTTCCTTTCCCAGCTATTAGGGGCAAAACGGGGCCAAAATTGCAAATTTGCAGATTATTTAAAATTCTTATTTTTCATCGGATTTCGATGAGATTTTTTTCTTTGTATTCCTCTTGATCTAGGCTTTCAGTGGTTTTGCAACGGATTTGGAGTAGCTCTTACCGTTTCTGAGCTACAAGGGGTCAAAGGGGCCAAAATTGCAATTTTTCTAAAAATGCCAAATTTTTATTTTACATCGGATTTCAACAGGATTTTTTTCTCTGGATTCCTCTTGATCTAAGCTTTCAGAGGAATGCCAACGGATTTGGCATAGCTCTTCCTGTTTCCGAGCTACAAGGGGTCAAAGGGATCAAAACTGCATTTTTTCTAAATATGTCAAATCTTTATTTTTCATCTGATTTTAATGGGATTTTTTTCTTTGGATTCCTCTTGATCTAAGCTTTCAGTGGCATGTCAAAGGATTTGGCATAGCTCTAACCGTTTCCGAGCTACAAGTGGTCAAAGGGGCCAAAATTGCAATTTTTCTGAATTTGTCAAGTCTTTATTTTTCATCGAATTTTGATGGGATTTTTTCTTTGGATTCCTCCTGATCTAAGCTTTCAGTAGTATGTCAACGGATTTGGTGTAGGTCTTACTGTTTTCGAGCTACGAGGGGTCAAAGGGACCAAAATTGCAATTTTTCTTAATATGTCAAATTTTTATTTTTAATTGGACTCGATGGAATTTTTTGAAATATGTGAAATCTTTATTTTTCATCAGATTTTGATGGAGTTTTTTTCTTTGGATCTCTCTTGATGTAAGGTTTTAGTTGGTAGTAACATATTTTGCATAGCTCTTACCGATTTTTTATCAATAAGTGATCAAAAGGGTTGATTTATTTCCCTAGTTTGTGTCCAGCTAATAACTGTGTCAAGATCCTTTTTTGTCCATCTAATCATTGTGTCAAGCTCTTTACTGTGTCCACATTCACTTTAAGCTACACTTGTTGAAATTTCAGTGGTCGACATGCTGCAGTCGTATCATAATGCGCTCGGCGTAGCCTTTTATTAAATCAAGTTTTAAATTGCATTCAATACATTGCACATCAAAAGAGTTTTCAAAATCCTTGCAGACTTACGCTGTATGGTTTGATAAACATACATTTTACTATGCAACCTGCTCTGAAAGTCTAAAATCGCAATTTCTACTTTAAGGTCACTTTGGTATGTAACACACCATGTCAGGATTTCTTAATGCTTTGATTTTATCTGCAATGAGGAGACATAAGTTGTCAGAATGTGCATATATGTAGGAACTAAAACCACAGTTACTTTGGTATTTTGTCATTTATTACCACTCGGGCTATGCAACTGCCGGTAAATAAAATAAAAGGGACAACAGGAAACACCTATAACAACTCCTTCAAAACTCCTATCTTTTCTTTGTCAATCAACCAATCAAGATTCTATAGAATTCTTTTGTATACCAATTTGTCATTACTGGAGTATCAAGGTAAACCCCTTCAGGCAGTACAAATTGGTATACAATAGAATTTCTATAGAATCTTGATTGGTTGATTGACAAAGAAAAGATAGGAGTTTTGAAGGAGTTGTTATATTTGTTACTTTAGGTATATTGGTATGTTCATTGAAGAATTGCAAATATAATACGTTAAAGAGCCAGGAAACCCGCCATAAGTGTTTTCAGTACTTTGATTAAGCACAATCACATATAGATGTAAAACAACGTCACAAACCAGAAATATTTTGTTTTTGTTTTTGTTTTCTTTGTTTGTTTGTTTTTTTGTTTTTTATTTTTTGGTTGTTGTTTGTTTTTTTTAAGATAAATCTAAATCCGTTATCAATGCTAAGCTCTCAGAGTATTTTTCTATCAAATCAAAGCTGTTCATGTACAAAGCCACCTGTAGAATTATGAAAATATACTGTAAAATGTTGCCCTTCCTCCACTTTGAGAAAGTGTATCTACGGTAGATTTCTAAATTATGGTTCTTGTCATACAAATATCATGCTAAATGCAGGAATTGATTTGAAAAGGATCAAGAAGAAAGAATAAAAGCAGAAATTTTAATTTTTGAAGTTCTGAAGAATATTAAGTTTGTGATATAGTGGGAAAACTCGATTTGAATCAATACAATGCCAGCAATCCTCTCAGGTTCATTCTCTCTCCTGTGCTTGAAAATAACAGCATCAAATAAATGTAAATTTGTGAAACTGTAACAAAATCAGTCTGGTACTAAAATTTGAGTATAAAACTTTGACTTGGTTCTTGTTTTGACATTGTGGACCCTTAAATGACAATTGTCCTTTGTAATAGTTTAGTAGGAGAACAGCATCTAAAACGAAAACAAATCACCTATGGACAGAGCTATGCAAGTGGGAGATACTCCTAAGATTAAAACAAAATTTTCTTAAATTTAGATATTGCAAGTTTTCAAGAAAATCGGTTTTCGGACAAGTACCAAAGTATTGACTTCTTGATTGTAGAATGTCGTCGGGACTAATAGTCTCCCAGCAGATGAATCGACCAAATGTTAATAAATAACAAAATACCGAAGTTACTGTTGATCAAGTTTTCGCAGATGGCCATTTCGACAATTTATGTCTTTTTTAATGCAGACCAAATCAAAACCTCTTGATATCCATGAACCAAAATATGTGTTAAAGCTGAAAGATGAAAAATTACCAATAAGCCAAAATCAGCTAAGGACAGAGCTATGTAAGAAGGAGATATTCTTAAGCTTTAAAAAAATCTTAAATTAAGATTTTACAAGTTTAAATAAAAAAGGTTTTAGGATCAGCACCAAAGAACTGGCTACTTGGTCAGTGAATACATTCGAGGACTAACATTCCACCAGCAGAGGCATCGACACAATGGTAATAAATAACAATATACAGAAGTTACTGTGAATTTAGTTTCTGCATATGCCAATTTGACAACAAACGTCTCTTCAGTGCAGATCAAATACAACATCTGAAGTCCATTAACCGAAATGTTTTAAATGCTGACAGAGAACAAATTATCAATTGGGTCTTAATAGAAAAGCCAAAATCAGTTAACGACAGAGCTCTGCAAGAGGGAGATACTCTCTAATCTTAAACATGCGTTTTTCTTGAATTTAGAAATTTCAAATTTCCAAATAAAATCGGTTTTCGGCCCAGGACTGAAGTAATGGCTACTTGGTTGGCGAATACCCCGGAAGCCTAACAGTTCACCATCAAAGGCTAAGGAAGGATACACATCCACGAATAATGTTTTATAGGTTCTGTAAATGGGTTGTAGATTTCATGCCAATAAATGGTCACAGGAAAATATAATTTCAATGTCTCAAAGTATTTTTGTTAATGAAAACTATTCAAATTGCAATATTTCAGCTTACATATTGAATATATGATTGTCTTGTCCTTTTTAAAACATAAATCGAAGAAAAGTTATAATTTCCTAATGAGTTGCAAAACTTGAACAAGGATCGAGAGAATCACATTTGACAATGTAATAATATATGGTATTTTGATCATGAAACAAAAACTGCATGACAATTGGAAATGCAATTTAAAAACTTTTGTTTGAGGTATTCACGTTACCATGTCTACCTCCCTCTTGTGGCATATCTTTCAAAAATGAGACTGTTTACCAAAATGTGCCAAGTGTTATCCCTTTTTTCAATTTTGTGCATTGTGTATTTTTTATACAAGGATTTGACAAAGTTGAAAGACTCGAAGCCAAACAACAAATGTTACATTAACAAGATTTAGATAAGTTCATGAAATATATCTAGTATAAAACCAAACAATACCGAAGTTAATATAGATTTGCTTTCTGCGTATTCCTATTTCGACAATTTATGTCTCTTCAGTGAAGATAAAATCAAAACATTTTAAATCTAGAAATCGAAAGCTTAGAAAGAATACATATATGATAAATGATATATAAATGATACCAAAACTAACTTCTTCTGACATTTTTGTCTAGTAACATGATGTTCTATTCAACAGATATATCCTCAAAATTTGCATAGGCTATTTCAAAGTACCTAATGTAGATTTCATTATGCTCATCGCATTCAGATAAGGGTGTTCATTTGCTTCGTCTTTCAATACGGCAATGTCAAGAAATCATTCGGATGGACAGCAATACATCCGGTTTGCAATGTCATCAAGAAAGTCTTGCTCAACTTTCTCCAACATCTTTAGCGTCCAGAAATGAATGAATGCTATTCTGTCCTTTGACGGATTTTTTACACCTTGAGTTAAGATTGTAACCAGAAATTCGTGTAACGGATTTCGAAAACGCCTGGAAACGAGCTGGGTTTCCAAAAGATTATAGGTCCCTCCTGTGTCGAGTACATGGAATAGGGCATTTTTCAACATATAAGACGTAATTATTTTAAAATTATGGTCAGATTGGATATCACAGTAGGTACGCAACGATTTTGCTAGTTGATACACTTCCCGCAATTCCCGAACAATACGGAGCAAAATAAATCGCTCAACATTAAGAAACGATAAACGAGCTTCGAATGAATCACGACAAATTATATGCCAGAAATATGCCCTTTCCTCTACAAATTTCTGGATTTTCATAGGGATTAGATTCTGGTCTTCAATAGGAAGCCTTTCCATTACAAGTAGAGGAATAAGATCTATGCTGATATAAACATCTGCGTTTCCGTTTCCAATCCATTTCACTTGAAGTGGAGTAATCAAGTCCTCAAAGATTCTCGTCTGGTGATCTGGGGATGCCGTTTTCACGACCTTGCAACAACACCAATAAAATGGCAAATCTTTCCAAAAATCAACACAGTTGATTATATTGTACACAGCCTCGTTGAAAGCCCTGTTAATACAAGCTCCCCTACATTCATGTCTTTCTAAGATATCATTTAAGTCAATGTCAACTGGAATGTCTACACATAAATCCGTTGTGTTGCAGCTTTTCATACTCTTTGCATAAAACAGTTTGCTTAAAACATTCAAATGAAACTGAAAATCAAACTCATCCGGAGGATTTGTTTTTGTTTGTTCACTTACACTTCCGGCTAATACTACTTCACACTGAAATCTAGGGTCCCTTGTATTTAATTCAAATGCTATTTTATTTACAAGTTTAGCGACTTCTCTTGTTATATCGCTTATATCCTTTGTCATTTTGAGAGGACCAATTTTTCTGTCTTGTAAAAGCTGTGTAACGATTTACCTCCCGTCCGTAAACTTGGCTGCAATGCAACTTGCAAAGGTCTGTAACCCTGTCTTGAAGTTTGAGCAAGGATCTACCAAAGCATTGTTTCTAAAATGTCCATCTGAACTTACACTGTTCACTATACGTAAACAATCGTTTTGCAAAACATCTGCATAATATTCTAATGACTTACAATTATAGTCTTTAATATCTTTCTGGACTCCGACGACTTCCATCAAGTAATATAAAGCTATACTGTTATTTTCAAAAACCGACAAATGTTGCACATTTCTTCCAAGATTATCACCAGTTTGTAGCAACTCTTTATCAGAGAACTCAATCAATGTTTTCAGAACCGATAATTCCTCTTCTTCGTCCAAGTTGACATAAGTTGTAGAGGGATAGGCAACAGCATAATGGATACATAGTCTACCAAAGGAATCTGGAACTTGTATCAAATTGTAATCTGATGAAAGCAAAAACTTAACCAGAAGATCATAACGAAACCAACACGCATAATGAAGAATTGTACGACCATGTATATCCTGAACATCGAGAGGTAATCCGTTTTTTATTAATATTTCAAAGTTCTTTACTATAGTATTTTGCAATTCAGCTTTATTTAAACGGTGCTTTGATCGTATTATGGAATGCAGTAAGAGTCCATGGAAGATTGGAAATGGGGACATTTGGAGAGAAGCCATTTTAATAATGCCTGAATATTTCGTCGTAAAAACATCTAATTCCTTTGGATCTAAGGCTACCATCACTGTATGAGCAGCAGTGTAAGGAGTGTCAGTGTGAAAATTGGCCCCGTGGTCAACCATGAGACAAACAATACTAAAAATGTTGCTACTCTGAGGTAGTAAGGATGCATAATACAAAGGTGTTTTGCCAGAATCATCAAGACAATTAACGTCAACTCCATATGAAAGGAGCACCGTTAGGAGATGTACGTGACCTGTTTCCATTGCCCATTGTAAAGGAATATAACCCTTATCACATCCATTAGGGTCAGTCTTGTAATTATCAATCAAATCCTCAGCTAAGCTTAAAATATCATCCATCGTTGCATATTCTGTTGTATCCCCACCTTTCAATCGACATAATTTGCAAAGAAATAAGCACCTATAAGTCACTATGTTTTTCGTGAATAAATTCTTTGTTAATTCCAACCAGCATTTGATCTTTTGAAGTTGACGAATTGGTATTGTATGACACAAATTTGAAAATGTAGTCTGCGTTACATCTACATCAAAAATTAATGAGGAAAGAGGATTCCTGACTTGATATAATACTTCATCAGACGAAAATGGTAAAATTTGCTTCCAGATATAAAGTTCCACATTGTATTTTGCTGCAAGGTGTGCAATTGTTTTATAACGTTTGATTTCTGTATTTATGAGTTTAACTTTGTTATTTGTTGATAAAGATTCTAAGATCTCTTGACATCTAATAACATCATTCTGTAATACTGAAGACTCCAAATCTACCAAACAGGATTTGAAACTCATAATTGCGGACTATTCTGCTATATCTTCAACCTTCATAACTTCTTCGTCGTCTGAAACAGTAAATGAAAAAAAATTTAAAAACTTTACTAAAATTCATAAGCTTGATGAAACTACTATGGAAGCGTATACGGGCCTACAGCTGTAGCAATAACAGCGTGTTATGTCGACTTAATCATGTCAACTTAACTGATAAAAGTCAGCAAGTACACTTAATTCTGTCGACATAATGAGCAATATATGGTCAAGTCGACTAAATTTAAACAACATGTTATGATATTATATACACGAGTCAACTTAATCAAATTGTTATAATAAATAATTTTCAGATGTGGATTTTGATATGTCAACAAATTTTTTACAAAAAATAAGCTCAACGGAATTGTTCATCGCAATTACTACCACATCTATAATATTTGAAAGCATCACTGGGTCAGAATGACATTTTATTACTAAACTAACCCAAATATAACCATTAAGTTGACTTGTGTATATGATAACGTTACAAGTTGTTTAAATTTAGTGTGAACCATTAAAAACTTTTTATGGGTGAGGGGGGTCGAACAGAACCTGCTGTGTGCGTGGCATCTGTCACACAGCCAATAAAAATTCTGGTTTTGTCATAGTCGGTGATTGTCAGTTATGTAGTTAATACTGGATTTACACAGAGGTGTCTTTTCTCATCTGTGAAAAAAGAAACATGGTAACTATCTCTCAAATCATGGTGACAACCGTAAAACAGTTGAAGTGGCAATCGCAAAACTGATTGAACCTGTCCTTGGAAAAATGACACTATTGCAAAAGTCAGTTGGGTATATAGACAATATATATTTAGTGTCTCTGTTTGCACAATCTTTAGAAACAGATTAACGTGCTAGCTTTGGCTACTATTTCAATCTGTTTCACGCGAAGTACAAATACATTTCATATCTAAAACACTATCATATTTTGTTTTTATCCTGCAATGCATAAAACAACTTCATTTAATGAAAATGATAATCTAAAAAAATATAATGGGGGTTTCTGTGTTTCCAATAATAACCGGAAGTTTGTGTGGCTTAAATCGATATCTTGTATAGTATTCAAGATACATTTTTGCAGGATACAGCAAGGCAATATACTTAGGGCTTTATCTGTATAGTAAATTGCTACCATTGCAGGTTAAATATATATTCGAAAAAGACTTTTGATTTTTTGAGAATCTACATCTGAATCACCCCTCTTGTTGAGTATACTTTGTTACTATCCTTAGCCATCCTTGACTGCAGTAAGTCATGAATTCAAGAGCTCAAAAACGACATTTGGTAAATCCGGCAGTGAATCTCTGCTTTTAAGAAGTGACTTCAACTTTACGTAACTTTCAAATCATAAAACAAGAAAAGTTTGACAATTAGGAGAATAAACTCTTGAGTTGTATTCATTTTATCATGTCACACCAGGAAGTTAAGTTCGTCATTTTATAGTGATAAAACAATGCTCAAAATTATTTTCATTCAAAATAGGCAGGAAATATTAATTAAAAAGGTTTCATTTCATTTCTTTTAGACTGCACTTCAAAATATGTGAGGATAAGTTACAACCTTAATTCATAGGAGCAGAATAGGTCGATTATTGCCATTTAAATCTAATTCAAGAAAACACAAAGCCATTTGTGTTAATTAATATAAAAAAGTCGTTTCGCTAATATACAAATGTTAGGGTGAGCTGCGAAGGAGGAAAAGTATTTTTCCGAATGCCTACAAGGACTATTAAAGCTGGTTAAAGATATTGTCATCGAATATGGTTACAAAAAGTTGCTAGTATGCGGACTCGAAGATACACAAAGTAGGGTGGAAATTAGAAAGAAGGATAGAAACTCCATTGTGAAAGATGTTTGAAGGCCCAATCTGTGGAAAGGGGAAATATTAACCATGATGTCGTCTGATTTTATGGTTTGAGTAACAGATTGTCGTTATTCAGTTACTTCGGTATTTAATTATTTGCTAAGCTAGAGATCTCCTAAACTTACCAGCACAAAATATACAGACTGTCTCATAAAGCATATATTTTACGAAAGGATAACTTAGTGGTTAACTAAGTGACCACCTTATTAATCAAGGCTTGAAAAATTACGTTTCATGCGATCATTAGAAATGTTCCTTTAGTAAATAGAAATCGGTCCATTGTCTGAAAATTGAAGTTTCCGTCCGAACTGTGGCCCAAGATTCATTGTTGAAGGCCTCATGGTGACATCAAGATGAAGAACAACAATAAAAGCGTTGTTCCTTTGCTTGTTTTAACCAAGTATTTGTAGAGACTTTGTCTAATGTACATTTACTCCCTATCCTTTCATTCATTATTCTCTTAATACTTGGACGATCATTTCTTTTTAATGTCTTCGAACTTTCAACAGCCACGTTTGGCTGTTGAAAACTCTGTTCGATAATTTTGTTATTAGCCCTATTTACTAGAGATCCTGCAAATTGTGTATTTGCATGCATTTGAGATTTAGGATGAAGTTGTGCATCGATTTTTTAGCTTGATAGCATATGCAGTACGGAATTTGGTAATTACCGTTTATTCCCAATGATTAAGACAAAGACTATTTAGCTGAAATGGATTACATATTTAGTTCATAAAGTATAGGTTTAACATAAACAACACAGTTAAAAAAACACTAGAGTAGTAAATTATATGAGACAAAGTATTGTAGCTTGCTAAGTGTTTACTACACAACAGCTAGCTTTATCGACGTGATATTGATGATGTGTGTTTGTATATATTAAATGCACTTGATTTCATGATGTATGCTTGCAACATATTGGTACTGTATTGTTTGGTGTTTAGAATGTAAAAATATATATACTAGTAGTACAACAACAACAACAACAACAACAACAACAATCTTTATTGTACAACCACATCATACAAAGGGTTTGACAAAAATATATGTAATACAGAATTAGAATAATACATTAAACAGTACATGTTTACTATAATGGTTCATCTTTTAAGAAGACATTCATAAATAAATCGAGCAATATGTTTTAATATTAAAGGATCCTCATTTTTCATAAAGTATACGTATTTGCTAAATTCACTTTTGTTCTTAAAAGTGCCTGTAATATTTTGTTTTATTTTTGCAAACATTTCAGATCTTTTAGAATCATATTTGGTACAGCTAATGAGGAAGTGGGGTTCATCATCCAACACATTACATTTGGAACATGTTCTTTCAGGCCTAGGGATAGGAATAGGTTTATTATATCGGCCTGTTTCTATTCTTAAAGAATGAGAGCTTGTTCTTAATCTGCACAAAGCACTCCGTATATTTCTGTCTTCAAGTATGTCCAAATATTTTTCTTTTTCAAAAGTATCTTTTATGAATTTATATGAGTCTAGTTTACTACTATCACTGATGTCACTGTTCCAATTTTGACAGAAATTATCGAACACTCTTTGGGTAAAATTATTACAAAAGTAATAATTTTTTAGTAGTATCTACATAACAAAAATGAATTGCTTTTTTCAAAGGCCTGTGAAAATTAAAAGATATAAAATGGACAGTGATGACTGGAGAACCAATAAACGTAGATGAAGTCTATAAGATCAATGTGTGATACACTTTTATCTACAGGGTGAAGGATATATATGTGTTATAATCAAAACTTACCATTTATATCCGTTTACATCAAATTTATACTTCTTCTAGGTACTGTGATACACAGTACTGTGACATCTCACTACTATTCATGGAAAACTACTTATGTCAAAATAATTTTAAGTACTTCCCGCGCATTGCGAATTGTCTGATAATACGATAGAAAATGTAGTTATTATTACAAAATGACAAATCAGTTTTAATACAAATGCAGGTTGCATTTATGACCCCAGAGTATAAGCCTTAGAGCGTTTGCCCAATGGGTTATCACTGATTTTTACCACGATCTTCTAGACCATGTAAAAATGAAGATTTTGTTAATCAATATGGGCGGTCTCATATGCTGCAAGATGATAGATCTATGTAGCAGTGCTACGTAAGTAAGACTTGATCGATTTGTCGAAAATAAACAGAGCGTCAACAATGGAAAATATTGCCCAGTAGTTATGAACATATCGAAGGGCCAACCACAGCACACTGGACATGCACCCCCGGGGGCACTTCCATCATAAATGGTAGTATATATGTGCCGCAAAACAGGGTCGTTTTTTTATAGATGTCATGTCATGATCAGGGTTGCTTTTTTACCCCTGTCAAGAACAGGGTTACCCTTTTCATAATTTGTACAATTAGAATCTTTGTCCAGTGTTGGAAATAACATGTATTTTAATTTTACGTTTTCCAATCCTTGTAAACATCATTGTTCACCATGTTTGAGACCAAACAACATTTAGTCATTGACAAGATAACCATGTATTGTCATTGACAGGGGTATGATTTTCGAACTCGATCATCTCGATCATTATCAAGTCATTAGCAGGGTTACTTTTTAACACTGAATGTCACTGACAGCATATGATTTTCAAAATTTCATGGTCATGAACAGGGTCCGGTTTGACATTATAATTGGCACATATATACCCATNCCCCCCCCCCCCCGGGACATGCACGTAGTTTTCATACAAAAACCATTACGAGGAAACAATGACAGTTCCTTAAACAAAAAATATCCATTTTCTTTCTTCGACTCTATGGCATGAATCGGTTTTATGATCCTATTCCTTTTTTTTTTGCAAATTTGCAAAGTACACATTACAAATATTTTCGATTTTTTTTTATTAAGTTCAGGGTTGGGCCCGATTTTTGACAAGAAATTCCTGTTACAAGTTATCCTCCTTGAAGGGTCTTTTTTTCATTTTCTGCCCGGTTGTCCCTTAGTTGAAGGTCACAAAATCAAAAATTTGGGTTATACAATTCCGTCTCTCTTTTGTAATTTTTTAGTTGTTTTTTTCCCTTGCATATTATGTCCTTTTTAGCTTTTAATTGTGGCCTACTTCAAAAATCTTATCATGTTTATAACATGAAACAACAAGAGAAGGGGCATTCGGAAACGACAGCTAATCCCCTCGCCCGTTTATTGAATGTTTGTCTAGTATTATAAACACTCAAGGAAGTTGTACCATTCAAGATCTGGCTTATTACTTAAATCTGAGCCAGTCATGCAAGAAATGTAGTGACCTTATTTCAATCAGGAGCATATGCATCTAGTGATGAAAGATTAATCTTCATCAAGTTGTAGTATCTGAAATCTAGACTGTAACACAAACTTTATCCTAAGTCGCTCATGCATGAAATGTAGGTCAAACTGACCTAATTTTTATCTGGAGCTTTGTAACTTTACAAGATGCATCTACATACAAAATATTATTCTTCCATGAGTTGTAGTATCTCAAATGCAATCTGTAACACAAAGTTTAACCTAAGTCACTCATGCATGAAATTTAGGTCAAAATGACTCAATTTTCATCTGGAGCTTTCTAACTTTACAAGATACCTCTACATACAAAATATTATTCCTCTATGAGTTGTAGTATCCAAGATCTGGACTCTTACAAAAACTTTAACCTAAGTCATTCATGCATAAAATGTAGGTCAAAGTGACCTAATGTTTATCTGGAGCTTCCTAACTTGATAAAATGCATCCACATATAAAATATTATTCCTTTACAAATTGTAGTATCCCAGATCTGGACTCTTACAAAAACATTTACCTAAGTCACTCATGCATGAAATGTAGGTCAAAGTGACCTAACTTTTATCTGCAGCTTCGTAACTTTACAAGACGCAGCTACATACAAAATATTATTCATCTACAAGTTGTAGTATCCCAGATCTCGACTCTTACTTTACAAGACGCATCTACATACAAAATCTTATTCCTCTACAGGTTGTAGTATCCCAGATCTGGATTCTTACAAAAACTTAAACCTGAGTCACTCATGCATGAAATGTAGGTCAAATCCACCTTTTCTATATATCAACCTCAAGTACTCTTCAAGATGCATCCATGGACAAAGCATTGTCCATCTACGACTTGTTATTCAAAAGATATATGGTCTTAAAGTTGAACGGACGGACGGACGGAAGAACGGACCAACGGACGAACGGGTAAAACGCTATATCCCCTCCCCAACTTCGTTGTGCGAGGGGATAACTACTACAAATTTCAAAAAGTACATGCATAAAAAACTCTTTTGAACTATTAAAGACTCAAGTCAATTGGTAATTTGCTGTTAGTATAATAAGCCATTTTTTTTTAGGTAACACAGCCTCCCTCTTCAGACACATATGCCATATATGTATATAAAAAAGCGAATTCAGAATATTATTGTTTTTAGCAATATCTTTTGATATCCGTCTTAATTTTATACCTTTCGAAATAGCCAATTGAAAGGAGATAAAAAAAATATACATTAAACAAAATTCAGATTATAACAGGCAAAAGCATAATTCTTGGTACAATAATTTAGCTATTGGTCATAATCTTCAGTTGTTTAATTATAATGAGCAATCGATCATATCTGAGTAATCCTAAGCACTGGTTTAACCAAACTCATTGTTTAACTGCGAACCATGGCATCCGCTGATCCAAACTTCGAAAAAAAGTTGTTTCGATGGGGTTCTGGATTAAAGAGGTTACAGTCTTTTTTCCTATTTTTTGTAAAGTTTTTTCTAAAATCTGCACGATTTTTTTAAAAATTATTCTTAAATTCAGAAGAAGGTGGGAACAACCCCCGGTGCCCCCTGGATCCGCCAATGTAACCTTCCCGCTTTTATTTGGTGATGTCTGATTAGAATAAGTAAAATAGGTAGAGCCTTTTGGTGCGACTAAAACAGTGACAGCTTGTCTGAGCCATATGTTTGAAAAATGTGTTTGTAATGATTGGGAAAAAAGTATTTCAGATTAAGTTCCTGCTAATTACGAACTCTTGTAATTTTTTTTACAAATGATTCAGATATTTTTACTGAACTGTCCCAGTAAAAAAGACAAGCACAATGATTTCTGAATTCCTTATAACTACCAATGTATAAAAGTAGTGGGGGTTACAAGTTTTGGTCCCTAAAACCCCAGGGAGGCATGGAGTAAGCCTATGTGACGTTAGCATATCCCATGACTCTCGGGACTCAGACAAGCGTACCTAATAAGGAAATGACGCGTAACCTTTTACTTACGTACAATGATTCACTCTTATCGTTTGACTCGGATCGGCTTGCTTAATATGGTAATCATAAGCAATGTAGACATCTCTCTGCACAAGGCCAGCGTGTAACGGGGGATAACTCTAGAAGTATGGTGACAAAAATGAATGTTCTAGTTTTCTCAATTTTTAATGTCACATCCGTACACGTAAAACATGCTTCACATCTTAACTGATACAAATTCATCTTTTATTGTGATTTTTAAATTTCAGTCAGCTCGGCCTGGAGGGTCTCTGGATCTATGTCAGAGAGTTTGTTAACTACATCTGCCATGGCAAAGCTCCAGAATCTACACTTGACAAAGTGAAAGTAGAATAGTCAGCAACTGTCGCCGTCCTCGGGTAACACTCGCTCGTTTCTGATCAGGTACTTAGGTCCATTGGCGACCAAACTTCTCTGAAGTGTCGATGGTACATTTCCGGTACCCTGCCGAATGAATCGAAGAATTCCGAGGGTCCGTCTGCCGGGAAATGGAAAGTCACCCAGTGCCTGCCTCGGGATCGCAATTGTCGGTGTTAACGACGAAATTGCGAGGTATTTCTGGGACGCAGGCCGGAAGTGCGTCCATGCAAGACACCTTCGTCGTCCCCTTGAATCGTTTAGCGGGAGGATCGTGGTGGTTACAATGTATCCCTCTGTCGATGGTTCTAGAGACCCAATAGTGTGTTAATACTAATCCGCATGTACAGCATTCCATCAGGTCTAATTCACTTCTACGATAGGATCAGCGTCTTACTCGTGGTCTCGCTTGCGCTGTCTTCGCTACCGCCCCAGATGTCGCTGTGTAGTCTCGAGTGTTCGGGAGTTGAGGTTTCAAGTCACCCAACAGGTATCCATGAGGTCTCTTCGTAGACTTTTCGAATCTTTTCACCATGCAAGAGATGACTGTAATTCGATTACATTTGCCTTCCCAGTGTCGTGACGTGTTTCCGACCGACGGGATGGTCCAACAGGACGACGTACTGATAGTTCCTCCTTTTTGTGGGGTCTTTGCCGAAATACAGGTTCTGACTCAAGTCCCCTTCGACAGGTTCCGTTGATACGATCTCACCTTGGAGAGGTCGTTGATGTGGGGATCTCTGGCAGAGGTCGATATCAAGTCGTGCAATACAAGCATGTTTCTGGTCCATGCGTCACTGTTGTAATATGCGTCTAAAACTCACGGGATGCCGTGAACGAATTCCTCTTCGAGAGCCACCACTCTTTCGATCTCACCGTAAAAGGGTTGCCAAAGCTTATACGTCCAGACGATCTTCTCCTGGACCGGTCTGCACTTCGACATTGCTCTCCGTAACATTTCCTTCCCAAAATACGTCTTTCCGCAGGTGGTCGGTCCGGAGATGGTCATGGAGAACGGGTGTAGAAACTGGAAACTGCCTTTACATCTTGTTGGTGGTAGAATTCCGGCTTCCATCTTTGGTAGTGGTGGTGGTGGTGGAAATGGGCTTTCTGTCTTCTGTAATGATGGAGGTGGTGTTAGTGGTGGGCCTTCAATCTTCAAATCTGTTGGTGAGCCATCAATCTTGTGTGGTTGTGGTAGTAGTGGATGTGGTTGTGTTAAGCTTTGTGAGTATGGTAATGTTATAACTCCAAATCCATGCACATTTAGACGATGCCTCATCATTACGTCTCTCCTGGAAAACTGTCGATGGCAGGTAGGACACTCCATCTTCATGCCGAGAGTGGCTCGATTCCTCTTATAACATTTCTTCGGAAGAGAAGCAAACAGAAGATGTGATCAAGTTTACAGCGTCACACTCGTAGACGATCGTCTCTCATGGTGATTTCCAATACATCTAAATTAACTCCCCTTGGCCGTGCGGTTAAGTGGTTTCCGTCGTCACTTCGTTTCTCGTCTCTACGAATTGAAGCAGCGTAAGGTAGACGTCTCTGAAATACGACTTGTTTCTCACCATATCGAAATACACGTATACCCTCCGTATTGGACTTTCGAACAAACGTCATTTCCAAGAGTGCACACTCCCATCTGTCATTCGTTGAATGCGATCGAGGTAGACGTATTCTGAACTGTCATCCCTTGTTCTTGGGGTAAAGATGCAGCATGTCGGCACCGTTGGCAAATAAATAAAACTTCTCCATAATTCCAACGGGAATCCGATGAGCCTTCTCATACAATCTTTTATGGTGGTGGAATACTATTATCTGAGATGATGATGGGTGGTGGCGGTGGTGGTGGCTGTGGTGGTGCTGGAATACTCTCATAATCTAAGATTGTTGTGGTAGTGGTAGGTATGGCTGACGAGTGAGGTACCTGATCATCAACATGGAATTTAAACCCGAAGACGGCGTCGGGTGCAGAATGTACTAAATAGACTTTGTCAAGTGAAGATACTGGAACTTTATCATGGGAAACGTGGTTAACGAACTCTCCACTAGGGATCAAGAAACCGTCCAAGCCGAACTGAAAGACATTTACAAATGGCAATAAAGGATGAATCTGTAACATTTAAAAAATATGGATTGACAATAAGAAGTGAGAAAGAACATATTGCTGTTGTCTTACGCACACTTCTAGAGTTATCTCACGTTACACGCTGGCCTACCACAGAGAGTTGTATATCTTTCTTGCAATTTCAACGTTTATTCCTTGTGCTCTGTGCATTTCTTTTCACATAAATCGAATTTACAGTTCCCCATTTTCCAAATATTATCACGTGATGTCCAACCCCATTTCAAAATTTGTTCATGTTGGTCTAAATCGATTCCCGAGCAAAAAATCAGGTGCTTACCATATTTAGGTGTGTTTTCCATATATGGTAACGTGATATCCCTTTCATTTCCAAATGTTATCATTCAACTTAACATCGATGCCCAAAAATAATTATACGTTTGCGTTTTCCATATTTGGGCATGTTTTCCATACATGGTCACATGTCCGTCGGGATCCTTTCCTTATATGATCTTATATACAGTAACATCATAACCACGATCACATTGTGTAAGGCCGTCTTATCATCTACAGACATGTCGGCCATACCGCAACAACAAATATTAACATCTGGTTGTATGAGTGATGAATCAGAGTCAGCTTGTCCGAGTCATACGTTTAGCATAAATCATGGTAATTGGTTACACGTCCTTACCTAATTATGTAACCTTGTCTGAGTCACGTTAGTCATGGGATATGTTGATGTAATAATGGGGCGGAGTTTGAACTTATTTGACTCTGCCTCCTTCCCTGGTTTTTGTTTAGGGGACTCCCCTGTACATAAATAAACTGATACCAAGTACTTCTGATATTCTACGTTTGAAAGTGAATATCAAACAGTAATTCATTATGTGATATTCGTGTTCATTGCTATTTATTAAAGAAAAAAATGCATATCAAATTAATAATAGTTTGTCATTCGTCTCTCAATATAAAAAAAAACTGATATCAACTTGGACATTCATTATATAGAACGGAAATAAAAATCAAATGAATATCAGACTTGATTTTTTTTATAGTTTGACAATTTTTTTCGGACTATTCATTTAGGTATTCATTTTGATATTCAGAGAATCTTTAAAGACCAATTGACTATTTAATCCTATCATTGATTTTTTCTCAACTTTTGTGACAAAGTAGTTTATGACTTAGAGGGAAAATTTCTGCGAAAAAATGGGGGGTCACCGACCTAATTTTGTCGCTATGGTAACCCAAGGTTGGCAGTGTTCCTAGAATTATCGCTTTCATGCGCACTTTCTTTAAATGAATGACATTTCCTTAGTATGAAACTAAGAATCAAAATTCTTTTTTCTAGTAAAAATAAAGATCAATACGTGTCCAATTAAAACTAAAAACTTTTATTTGTATGACTATGAGGATGTTGAAAATAACCATTTTCTTATTCCCGCCAGAAATTATTTGTAAGATCAAAATAAAGTTATCCGTATAAAAAAAACTTCCCGTTGATTCTTGTCATAACTAAATCTTTCCCCATTCTTTACATTGATATGAACAAAATCATATGTCACCGAACTCTAAAAAAGTTATAAGTATTTTAGTCCCCTTTTTATCGCTTGTTTGTCAGAATTTCGTTGTCTGCCTCTTAGAAAAATGAATCTGACGTTATAGTACAGATTTCCCGCAAAACGTTCAGTTGAACGAAGCGAACATTTTTCGAGGTCCTTCGAAGCGTTAAAAGTGCCGAATATCTTGACAGTGTGTGATATTTTTACATCCTATATATAACTAGAATCAATAAATTGTAAAGAAGTTAAATCTCTTTGCGTTACACTTTTAAATGATTAGACTTTGACGGAAGTTTGTATTTCAGCATTGTTTATATATGCCGTCTTGGCTCTGCAAAACTTCAGGAAATAATGTTGAATGCTGAGAAAAGTGTTAATAACTGACTGAGAGATTTTTCATATCTGAGAGATATTTAAACCCAAAATTTTTTTTGCTTACGTGTTTGTAGGACTGAATTACGGAAGTATGAAAATGTTGAAAATTTAATCTCTTGCAAACTTGTGCAACTCGCTTGACCTTCGTAATAAATGTGTCCAAACCTGGCCTTACTAAAAGAATGTGATTTGATTAAATGATGTTTTTTTTTCTGTGACTGACAGTGTCTTTGTATTAAGTAGATGAGTGCTTGATTTTAAACATGATTTAGTCTGTTTGCTTTCATATGTAATTACAATGTGTTTTATTTGATAAAGAAGTTGTGGGGCAGATGTATTGAAACGGTTCTATAAATTTTTCTATTTATCTACTACTTTGTGAATGTTTACATTCAGGACGGACTGAATTAGAAATACTGCATCCGTTCCGAAGTTCTTGTGTCAGCAGTGCAGGTTCAAAATTCCGTTTTTCTCCTTCCATCCAAATCGTTTTCGAAAGTGTGTATTTGTCTGTTTCCTTGTGATTGGTCCCTGAATAAATATTTAAGATACCAATTGCCGTTTGGCATTTTTCCCGTCGGAAGTTTTCGCCATTTTCAATAAACCACCCCTTCTAGTAGGAATCCATTTTCAATTTTTCAAAAATATCGCGAAAGAAAAACGCCGTTTTGTGGATTGTCTGCAAGACGTCATTGACGCATTAGGAAACAATAAATGCGCTGTTATATGCGTAAAAACAATAGCAGAATGTTTTATCTTTAATATCGAAAATCGCAATTTGGATATCAAACGTAAGTTTTATCTCAGAGCAGAAATACTCTTTTAGTACATGTCCGTTTTATTATACAAAAAGATATGAATGGTTTGTTTTTGATAATAAAAGTTATGCAAAAGCCCAGTTTAATATACAATTAAGGGAAAAAAAATAGGCGAAATATATATTAAAAAATGAAAAAGAAATAAAAAGAGAGAAAACCCTTAATTTTTCTTTATTTGAAATGGTACTGAAATGCGAATGAATATCAGGTTATTATGCTTCATACTTGTGGCATTTTCTTTTGTGAACTTTGGGCCAATTTAAATGAAATGCGGATCAAATAAAAAGACGTTCGTTTACAATTATACAAAGTATATTGCACAATTTTATATAATATTTGATTAAATCGTATAGGCCAGTTGTATTATTCATATTAGTGAGACCAAAAGGTGAAATCAGATGAACCACTTAATTAACAAAATGCAGAATATAAGTATAATTTACATTTTGCTGATTTTTGTATGAAAAGATATATCATATATTTGACATGTTAATTTTACACTTATTTTGTCATCAGTTGTCACCTTCGGCTCAATTTCAGTATTTCATTTGAAAAAAAAAGTTAATACACAACACAGCTAAAATTTAATAAATGTTATCTGTATATTCATATTAGAGTTTAAAAAGCCATATTCCAACAGAAACAAGCTTCTTACCTCACATGCATAATAGACTTTGGGATATAAAGGATGGAAAATGTTATGATATATTTTATTTTCGTGCTGCAAGGTAATGTTGTCATTCATTTTTTTCATTGGTGGCTGAAAGCGAATTATAATTCAAAGACGGAGTACTTGCGATTTTTCACAGGCCTTTGAAATTTAAGCATACCAACGAGAGGGATCAAAGTCATATTCCTTAAAAGATGCAAAAGAAGTATAAGAGCAGAAAAATAAACTGGACTGCATTCCTGTCGGGTTTGCGCATTCACTCATTTACCCTCCATACGGCCTATTTCAGTGTAAATAGAGAATCGCGTCGGTAACTCGAAAGATCCGTACTGAAAGTACAAACGAGGCCAGAGTCGGGTATGGACAACAACAAAGGACAATATGACAATATATCACAAACGAGAAGTAATTCCATTCAGGTTAATTTCTACTATTCAAAATGATGAATTAACCATGAAAGGATATGGAGTAAATGTACATGAGACAAAGTTTCTGCAATGGAACAACCCCTTTATTGTTGTTGTTCATCTTGACCATAAGGCCTTCAACAATGACCTTTGCTCGTACCTCATAGTAAATGTTAAAGAGTGGATAACAGGAAACATCTACAATGGCTGAAAATTAGACTACATGCCACAATCTGTCAGGGAACTACACAGGAAAAAACACAAATAAGACAAAAGCCAAACGTAATTTTCAAAGATGGGTCAAGGGTTGCTCGCAGCTAAACTGACGGCTTACTCAAGGAGCCTAGTCTGCTGGTAAAACACTGTCGCACTACGGAAGAAAAATCAAACTCAAAACTTGGTCAAGAATCATCATATATTTCAGTAGACATCGACAGTATCAGTGAGAGGCCAGTATGTGTGTAAAATTTTCAGATCACTAGATCAGCAAGCAGACTATCTTATTGACATACCATTTTACGTAAAGAATGTAAGTTACGTCCCAGCTTTTCTGGATCTTTAATAAGTATATGGCATTTTTAACAACATTTCCGTAAAAACGTGAATTAGAAATGCCCTTAGTAATAAGCTGTTTGCGAATAACGCCATATTTTAAATAAAAAATGTTCATATATATTATCAAACTTCTTTAAAGTATTTTCAACAACTTATGAATTCTGTAGCCCTGTTGTAAAAGATTGGCTGTGATAGTAAGCTACGTTCATTAAAATCGTCAAAAGTAGAACAAACGCGTGCGAATCGTACTAGTTGAGAAATATACGTCTCGAACGAACGAACGGTCATCAAAATCATCGTTCATCCGTCCGTACACCGTAGAGGTAATAACTCCTCCTAAACCCTTAAATTAAATACAATGAAATTTTCGCAGAATCTATAATGTATAATGATATTTTGTACAGGCTATTTTGAATCTAACGATTTTG
Source organism: Modiolus philippinarum (assembly GCA_002080025.1). Taxonomy (NCBI): domain Eukaryota; kingdom Metazoa; phylum Mollusca; class Bivalvia; order Mytilida; family Modiolidae; genus Modiolus; species Modiolus philippinarum. The sequence goes on along the minus strand of MJUU01016222.1, from coordinate 159,902 downwards.
GGGGTTCCCCATAGTAAAACATGTTAATGCCTTATTGTTGAATGCGGGTACATTTTTGTTGCAACAACTCAGTGACAGCTGGGTGAAATTCACTGAAACTTTAACGGAATGTTCAGTGCGTATTGCCATTGTCCATCAACTATTTAAGAATTTAACATCTTTATTTTCATTTTCGATAAAAAAAAAAGTAATTTGCCTTTTTGTTGAATGGGGTATCCTAATTTGTTTCCACAACTTCTATTAGACCACTGAGTGAAATACTATAAAACTTTGAAAAGTCTTTTGTGCATAATACCATTGTGCACCATCGCTTTAGTTGGTTTTCAAATCTGAATCAAATGATTTTTCTTGTGGTTTCCCATAGTAAAACATGGCTTACTGTTGAATGGTATATCTTTTTTGTGCAACAAGTCCTCCTAGAAAGTTGGATGGAATTCACATAAACCATAAGAGAATGTTCAGTACATTTTGTCATAGTGTACAAATTATTTTGAAAAATTAATCATTTTTTTTAAATTATTTTCTATATAGAAAAACGTGTACTTTTTCTGATTGTTGATTTAGGGTACATGTTTTTGGCGACAACTCCTAACATTAGACCAATGAGTGAAATGGATTGAAACATTGGAATAATTTTCTGTGTATAGTGCCATTATTCACCAGTTATTCTTAATTTGAACCTAATTCTATCTTTGATTTTCTGTAGAAAAACGTGTACTTTGCCTTATTGTTGAATTGGGGAACATATTTTATTACGACAACTCCTTCTAGACCGCTGAGTGTTTAAAATTTTGAGGAATATTGAGTGCATCATGCCATTTTACACTAGCTTTTTAAAATTTTGAATCTGATGTTAAGGGGGGATTTTCCTATTATGTCAAATTTTGATCATCTATTACCGCTTTATATTTTGATCTGAACTTCGTTTGTAAATTCAGAAAGGGATTCTATATTAGTTTTTTTCAATACTCTTCCACAATCTGTGATGCTAAACTCGAGAAGAACTAGAACGAGAATGTTCCACGTCACCATTTCACTATTTATTAATAAGGAAGGAACTTAAACATCATTGGAGATAAAGAAGTCCGAAAATTCTTTAGAAAGGGGTCTAAATATCGCCCACCTTCGAAAATGTTTCGATATTATTAAAGATGTAGTAACCAATTGTAATATAAAATGGTGCAAACGAGATTCAAGAGCAGACAAACATGCTCTTAATATGTTCAAAGATAAAATTACTACCAAAGTCACCAACCGAATAATGTTTTACACAGATAATTATTATGGGTAAACGCCTTAGCTGTCTCTGAACAGAATTAAGTTAAAATTTAGAGATCTTTGTAAAAAAATATCATGTTTGAACATATCCACAAAGCTACAAACAACGTTGCTATTATTTGAAAGAAATACTTCATGTATATGATGGCCAACAAAACATTTTCATACGTACTAATTGTGACAAAAATACGTTGACAAAACAGTATAACAACAAATGTTCCAATTCCATTTAAAGATAACACCTTACCTTCTATGTACTGAGTTCCTAAGCTTCACAAAAATCCCTAAAAACATCGATTTATTTCGGCATCAAGTAACTTTTCTACTATTTATTTATCCATCCATTTTACGGGTGCATTTACCTGTATTAAAGAATTAGTTATTAAATACTGTGAAAAAAATATATCAAAACTCTGTGTGTACAAAATTCTATTGAAGTTTTGGATAAACCAAAATCAACAACAGACCAGTTTCATTTGTCGACAATTTCACTTTACACAACCTTTCCATATAAACTGATTAACTCCAAATTTGAACAACTTATTAAATTGTCTTTAAAATTTTATGGTCTGCAGTAAGTTCATATGTTGTAACAAAAAGCAATGATTCTTTTCTAATATCACTTAAAATAATCATTGTTCCTAGACTTGCAATGATATGATTAAGGCACTGAATCTTTTGCTAGACAACATTTTTGTTCGTTTTGGCGACATTTTTTATCAGTAAGTCTTTGGCATTCCAGTAGATACTAATTGTACACCTCTCATTGGAGATCTTTTTTCTGTTCTGTTAGGAACGGAACTTCATGAGAAAACCACAAAATGGTACCGTTCAAAACAGTTAAAAACTCATTTCAATTTCCAATGAAAACAGCAGGTATATTGACGATATCCTTACTATCGACAATCCCAGTATTTAGATAGTGTTGACCTCATTTACACACAAGAACTGAAACTAAATGAATCAAACAATGATCTAAAATATTGCCCGTTTCTGAATTGACTCTTGTAAAATTAAAACTAAAATTTATGATAAAAGAGATGATTTGATTTCATTATTGCTAATTGCTATTTCATTTGTTAACAAAGGACAGCGACGTTCCTCTGGCTCCATCATACGAGTTGTATATATCTCAACTGGTGTGATTTGCACGCGTCTGTTCTACTCTTGACGAATTTCATGAAAGTACCCTTGCTATCATATTCAATCTTTGACAACAAGGTTATAGTTTTCATGAACTTTTAAGCACATTTTATAATGTAAAACATGGACAAGAAAAAACGTCTACAATGGCTGAAAATTACAATCACATGCCACAGTCTGTCAGAGAACTACACAGGAAAAAACACAAATAAGACAAGAGACAAACGTAAACAACAATAGGAACTCGGAACAGCCGGACTTGGTACCGGGACTAGTAAAAGCCAGCGGTAGGGCTAAACCGGTTTATGGGTACCCAATCTTCCCCTTTATCCGTCCCGTTTCTTTATAGTATAATAAACATACGAATAAAACCCAATACAGGTAGACTACTAACTCCATGACCACAATCTTGAGAGGAAAGAAAATCACAATACGTAATTTTGAAAGATGGGGCAAGGGTGCTCGCCGTTAAATTGCCGGCTAGCTCAAGAAGCCTAGTCTGTTGGTAAGAAGTTTTATATGGTTTGACTCGTAAGCAAATTGGGCATTTCTCATCCTTATTATTACGAAAATGTTGTTAAAAATGCCAAAACTGATGACAAAGTTTCAAAACAATCTGAGCCATAACTTAAATTTTTTATGTAATAGGAGATATTGACAGAATATTCTACATGAACCCTTTAAATTGGCCTTGGAATCCATTGACCTGAAGGTTTTACAGGTATACCGGCCTCTCACAGATACTGTTAATGTCTATTTGAGCCAGCAAGTACTCCTTGACACATTTTTCTAAATTATGTTTTGTCTTATTCTTTCCTTTTCAAGATAGTGGAAGGTTTAGGTACCAATAAACCGGTTTAACTCTACCGCTAGCTTTTTGATAGTGCTAGTAAAAAGTCTGGTTATCCCGTGTTCCTATTTTTGTCTTCTGTTTTTATTGGTGTATTTCTTATACAGTTGTCCTTTAGATTGTGGCATTGGATTGTGATTTTCTGCCTTTTTAGATGTCTTCTGATATCTTTCCTCTTATAACTATAGATAAAAAAAATTCCTTTTTGAAATATTTTAATTATTTACAACGGATTGCGCATATGTTTTCTGTCCGTTAATTAAAAATCAATCAGAACATTAAGAAATGAATTCTGCGATTGAAAAAAACATATGAAACCATAGAATGGATAAGAAAATGTTAATGTTTATTCATGAATTTGTTTTGTAAATTGCTTATATCTTCCTTTTTACGTTTGCCATACCTTCCATGTATAACAGAAAACATTTCTTTATTCTAACTAGGCAGCCATATTGCTTGGTGTGCTTGTTCTGGTACAGGATTTCCGGTAGAATGGACTCCGGCGACATCTGGTGTCACATATTGGTTCGTTGCTGACGGAGTTAAACGACAGTTTACCGGAAACTATGAGTTTAGAGATTATTTCACGTCAGATAACTCACAATATGGTTTGTTGATGAAATAGATTATTGTTTGTGAAAAGCAATGAATGCTGTCGCCGAAAATATGGTAACAATATTTCCCATCTTACAAGAAAACGCAGTCAAAATATACATTTGCTCCAAATTAAATTTTCTAATCCCACATGAAATTGCTTTTTATTCCTAAAAATTCAATAAATGAGCCAAGCATGTTTGAAATAGAAGTTACGGTTTTAAACGTAAGTGAAATATGGAAAATCTTTAACTTCAAAATATATAGCTTTAGACATTGAAAATAAGAGGCCCAGAATGTAAAATTTTCTTAGTGCACTTATATGAGAAATTCTAACATGAATAAGTGCACTATAACCGATGAGCACCTGTCAATTTTCGAAGCATTTGTCAAAAGAAAGTTTGTGTGAAATAATTAAAATACTAAATTTATCGTTAATTTTACCAGTTGCGTCAATGCAAATAATTCGAATTTCTTTTTACAGGACTGCCACCTGCATGCCTAAGTGAATACATTGACGAGTCCACTGGTTACCGGTACTATCTTATGCATTATACTGCAAACAACTTCTACTCTAACAGCACAAACGTAAAAATCTGTCATATGTACAAACAGTTTGACAGCGTTATAAGGGAGTCATTTGGTAAGCCATGTACAAATAACTTGACAGCGTTATAAGAGAGTCATTTGGTAAGTCATGTACAAACAGTTTGACAGAGTCAAAAGGGAGTCATTTGATAAGTCATGTACAAGCAGTGTGACAGCGTTATAAGGGGGTCATTTGGTAAGGCATGTATAGCTTAAAGCTATTGGCGACTTTTGCCCTTATATATACAGACATTTTTGTGACCGGAGAACAATTCTACGGAAAATTCTAGGTAGAGAAACTACTCAGCTAGTCACTAAATGTATTAGTAAAGGTAAGAATGTAGCCGGATATTAAACTTCTAGTAATTAGCTCCAGTACATTTGTCTGTTCCATTTCTTGTTTTATAACATATTCAATGTACCCAGTTGTTATTTCAATATTTTGTAGTTTTGCTCCTTTGTCCCATCTGTTTTACTATGTATTCAATAGAACATTGCTTTAGTTACACTATTTATTCATTCTTTATTCAAATTGTACAAAACAAAAATAGTACGAAAATGTGACTTCCAGATGACGAGCAACAATGAAAGCATTATTCTTTGCTTGGTTTTGTCGTATGTTTGTAGAGACTTTGTCTCCTGTGCAGTAAAATTTTACTCCATATCCGATTATTGTTATTGAAATAATGACTTTCAGTTACATACTGAATGTAAAGATCAAAATAGGAAATGGAATACGGGTTAATCATATATCTCTTACAAGAGTTATATTTATTTATTAGAATTCTTTTGGTTGAAATTCAATTAATGATGTCAGATTTGTTTGCCGCATTCCGACTCTTCCTTTGTGACGGCATGAGGAAGGGCGACCGTGCCTGATGATTTCACGCTGAACGAACACATGCATTTAGGATCAGCAGAAAAAGAGTTCAATGCTTTTGTCAAGTATCGCATTCAAATTATTAGAGAAACAAATTCCACTTGCATCTTGTGTGGTACTTTTTACACTTTGAAAATTTAACTTTTGAGAGTTGAGAAATATCGTATCTAACTCGGTGCTGCTATAGAATCTATATTTTAAGCATTTACGAGGTGAATGATTTCATTCTCCGTGGAGACTCTGCGTATGAGTATGTAAGGCTGATAGCGGATTAGTTGTGAACTTGTTCCAGTAACGGATAACTACTATTCAATTAATTTTAGCCGTATTTCTAACGTGTCAAACTAATACTATCTTTTTCTTTCGAATTTGCGACCCCGTGACATTTTTCTTACTCCTTCGAGAGAAAAAAATAAGCCAAAACTTCCTGTTCTCTCTTTAATATCAGCAATGGTTTTATTGTAGAAATCCTTACCGTTGAACTGTCGGATGCACTTGAGTGTGCTATGCGTTTGAATTCGACTAGCTGGAGCATTGCCTTAACTAAATGTAAGTTTCTTTTAAGGTAGATCCATCCTAATAAAAACATCAGACAGATTTTTTTTTTATTTTGAGATATTTTGTAGATCTTAGTCCATTTGTTCAAAAAATAAGATAAAAATGATTTGTCACCGGTCATTTTTCCCTGTTATCAGGCTTTGAAAAGCAGGCCAAATTCAGTATATTTTGGCAATATTTACAAAGAATATATAGGAAATGTGACAACATGCTTATTATTTAGCTTTCTTATGAAATAAATATCAGATAGTTTTTTTTTATTTTTCGATATTTCAGAGATATATAGTCCAGCTATATGTTGAGCTGAAAAAAATCTATATGTCACCGTTTGATTAAGAGAGATCTTTTATAGTTAACGACAAATAGACAATATTTACGGGAAAAGGGAGCTAATTCGCTGGAAAGTGTATGTCGATCTATTATGACGTCACGATGAAAAGGCCAAATAAGGAATATTCCAACTTGCAAATCAAGTCAATTGCGCATCCGACTCGTGATTCGAAAATGCGAAAAATCGAATGCGCCGTGTTTCAGTGTCGATCTACCTTAAATATATATATATAAGATTCTGATTAGTTTATTACCCATACTTTATTCACTTAACAAAAAGTCCGTAAAAAAGTTATCACAGTGCTATTCACAGACTGGTTGATTTTCTTAGTAGTATTGACCGGGTAATAGCACTTTCTGAAAAATAGAAAGAAATAAACATTTTATGAATATGAGTTTTGCATAAAAAAGAATTATCGGAAAGATATAATAATATCATTTATCATGATCAATTGTACAATATCACATATTGTGGAGCAGGTAAACTTCTATTCTTTACACACAGAGACAAAAGTACAAATATAATAATAATTGTGAAGAAAATGTTATATGAAAATTAAATTATTTGTTGTGCAATAATAAAGACCAACGAAATATGCATGTATTTCGAATAAGGAATCACTGCAAGCAAAATATTTCTCTGTCATCGGCCGTTGTTTGATTTTACATGTGGACAAAGATCAAAAGTTTAACCAGGGTTTAAATGCAGTGTATAATTTCTTGGTAGTATTTCATTTCATACATAGGTTACAGACTTCCAAAACATTGTGACCCTTATTTTCCCTCTTTTTCCTTACTTGTTCTCTATCAGTTTTTACACGTATTTCGGATTTGGACTTCCAAATGTTTGGATTTTATCTGAAATGATGAGACATAAGTTGTCGAAATGTGCATATGCAAAAACAAAATTTATAGTAACTTCGGTATTTTTTTATTTTTTAAATTTAAACCTTATATCTTTAAAAAGAATTGCATGGTACATATTGCATGGACAATCGATATAAATAATTATAATATAACTAATCGACCGTGATGAATATCAATAATAATAATGTCACGAGTGCCGAACAACGCAGGATTAACCGAGTTTTGGAAGTTGTTCCAAAACGAGTGACATTATTATTGATATTCATCACGGTTGATTAGGTATACTTATTATTATATAGATTATTCAATCTATTAACAGGTTTTAGACGCAATTTTATATGGATTATATTTCGAATATCAATGCGCCAGTTGTTTACATTGACGCTAATATTGTGACGTCATTTCCTAGAGTGAAAATAAATTGTTTATTTAACTGAGTGAAAATATGAGATTTATTTAATTTGGAAAACTCGATAAATCACTGCTATCTATATAATAAAACATTGTAGTAGACTTTTAAGTAATAAATTTGACAACATAAGATACTACTTAGCTCTACTAAGATGAAGATAGAAATGATTGGGTATCGCCACTGTGTCACATTACATGCGTCTGTAAAATGCATTTTATATTTTGTCAAATCTACGATTCTGTTACATAAATATTACCTTTTTATGTGTTTCAGATAACTTTATTTATGTGAATTGTCCATTTTCAAACGAAGAGTACTACTTTACGTTTAGTGAGGGTGGAAGTTCAGATTACTGTGCTGGTCAAACTTCCTCTGCTCATATCGGTAATGAGGTTATGTCCCTGAAGAGCTGTTTTGATTTTAATCTTGTTGACAAAGGTAACCTATTGATTTACTATGGTAAAATAAAAATGAATTTTTGTTTATACTTTCCCGGTTTCTTTCATATTTATTCATTGCTAGAGTTGGCATCTCGGTCAATAAATTGACGTTAGAGCTACATAGTTTGACTTCTTATATAGCCTGTATTATGAACACAGAGAAAATCAAATATCTGAAACTTAATATTTGTCAATCATATCAGTTAGTGACAAGTATATATCAAACTTGAAGAGGGTCAAGCTCACAATCCGAAGTTAGGGATCATCAATTGTTAAATTGACAATAATCTTATCATCAACATCAGACACTGTCAGCAATTTCAACAAAACTGTAATGCAAAAGTACAATGTATTTACTTCGTAATTTCATCTGTACTGAGCACCAGAGTGGCTTTTCTATTCCATGGGCCAACGAATACGAATACAGCCCATTAAAAGCTGCAAGGGGACAAATAACAAAATACCGAGGTTAGTGTGAATTTAGGTTCTGCATATCCGCATTTCGACAACTTATGTCTCATCAATGCAGATCATATCAAAACATTTGGAAATCAATGAACCGAAATATGTTTAAATGCTGATAGAGGACAAGTTACAAATAGGATCTAAATAGGAAAGCCAAAATCAGCTAAGGACAGAGCTGTGCAAGAGAGAGATACCCCTTAGGTTTTAACAAAATTTTCTTAGATTTATATATTGCAAATTTTCAAATATAATCGGTTTTCGGGCCAGCACCGAAGTATTGGCTACTAGGTTGGTGAATAACCTCGGGGAATAACAGTCCACCAGCAGTGGCATCGGCCCAGTGGTAACAAATAACAAAATGTCAGATCTGTCAGATATATTAGGCTGGAAATTTCTATGTCAAAGGAGAAATATAGAACAATGGTAGTTTCGAAGGTCGAGACAGAAAATATCACAGTATCGCGGCGAGTCCGATAGGACGAGCTGTGATACTAGTGATATTTTCTGTCGAGACCTTCAAAACTACCATTATTGTTTTTATTTCATGACGTCATTACCTGATATTTTCTTGTATCAGGTCAGTACAGAGATACTGACAATATCCGTCAGTAAGATCAAAGAGAAAATGTACAAATTGCCGATAAAACAAAAATATCTACATATGTTTTCCAAAATGTGAAGCATATCAAACACCTGTACATCATACCTAATAAAAAGAAATTTTGTGATGAAATAAGTGTTTAAAACGATTACCAAATTATATTATACCACTTATCATGCACTTAAAAAAACTTGGCATCTAGGCGAAGCGTACTTAAAGCAGAGTATTAAAATAACAACATAGATGGAATTGGATGTTGTACAATTGTATTCTGACAGGCATCAAGCATATCGTGAGACTATCCATGCCCAAAGTGACAATAAATTCCATGTAAATACTTCAAAAATCGACAGATTTATTGGAAAATCTAAGATCTCGTTCATTTTTGCAAATATATTCTCCAAAAACAATTAATTTTCCACACTCTATAGCACTCTTCTTCATGATAAACTGTGCTTCAACATTCATTTTGTATTTAGTACTGGGACGATCATTTCTTTTAACTATCGACGACCTTTCAATAGCGATTGCTGTGGAGTTGCTACCGGAATGAAATCTGAGGCTTTGCACGCCATAAAACCGGTGTAAGCCACGATTTCTTTTGCAATGCCTGTGCCAAGTTTGGACCATTGCGGTTGACAGTTTCGCACCTGCTTTGTCCTTCTCCCTTTGGATTTGACATTTCTGTTCGGTAATTTTGTTCTTACCCTCATGTCATTCTCCTAATTTGACTAGCTTTAACTCCAAAATAAATACCTTTAATTTTTGAAAACTGGTCGGCTTTTACCATTATGTTTGCGCCATTTATACCAACCTGTCTATCAACAATGTTATTATCTGTCATTAACAATGAAAGGATATGTTGACAATTCTGTTCGGTAAGATTTTAATGGCATGCTATCCTTTAATTTTCACCAAACAACAATGTGTATTCAGAGTTATGGCAAACTATTTTAAAATATTCCCATATTGCACCCCTTTGGTTGACGGAATACCAAATGATTATAAATTGACAGTGTTATTTTACTAAGTATAACGAAGTTGGTATCCTTTTCACATCATTAAGCATGTTTCTCATTCTCAGGTGGATTTTGACTTTACCCATATAAATCTGCAATACTCACGATTTGCGCCTATTTATAGGGGTATTTTTTTTCTCGAATCACGCCCGAAAATAAGATGCTTTCACAAATTACGCTTATAGTTCCTCTACACTTTTCTGTATGTGGTCATTAACGTAATTTTGACAAAAATGTAATTGAAAAGTATTGCTATGTTGGGTACAGATGCAAAGATTACTGCAAAGTCTATTAAGAGTTGTTTTTGAAGAGACTGTAAATTTGTCGGTTGAATAAAAATATGCCTATGGTTTCTTTGAATATCTGGGTTTATGAATGCTTAATTAGTATATATCTTACAGTCCTCTGTAACGAAGCCTTTACTTAAAAAGTGATCAGCCAGTCGTCAACTATTCATCATGGGCCAGCGGTCAATCAGAAATCAGACAATTAACATAATTAGTCGGCAATCGTCCAGTCCGTCAACTGATACAGTGACAGGAAGCTTAGTAATCCACTCACGTCAATCTATCACGTGGTATTTAAGGTTTTACATTTTGTGGACTTAAAGATGGATTCATTTCTTTTGTACAGCTGATAGTACGCTCAACGTGCATTACATTTTTATCGCGTGCATGCCGATTTTCGTTCATTTTGCTCACAGTCTCTCTGTTCATATCGTTTCCAATTGATCATATCTCGTATATTGTGTATCAGTCTTACAAGATAAAAACGCTTCATTTCGTTTGTATCGTATGAAGCCTATCTATAGTATGGTGCGTATCTTCTTTGTGGGCCTTGTAGTCACAATAATTAATAAATAAAATGCATTTTAAATAGTCGATATTTAAATATATGGTAATATGTTACAAAATTTAACCATATGACAAAAACAGTTCATTTTTTTCCATTTCACTTAATTATATCTTTCAAAAGAAATTTTACATGTTGCCATACAAAAATTAATTTGATTTTAGCTAAATAAAGCTTGCACAGATTTTTAGTCTAATGTTCTAAATAAATCTTTATAAATGACCACAACAACTCAGTTTTTTTTTACATTTTACTTCATTATATCCTTTCGAGAGATTTTTTCTATGTTGCGATATACAAATTTCATGACTTAGCATAAATGCAAAAAGTATGACTTTGAGTCTGCAGTTTAAACTCAGTCTTTTAAAGTGACCAAAACAGTTCAGTTTTGAAAGTAAGATTTTTAGTCTCTGTTAAACCTCACTCAATGTTTTGTTGTCACTAACACTTTGTACCATATCAACATTAAATTTAGTTGATATACAGATGTCGGATATCAGCACTTAAAAGAAGAAAAATTTTTACTGACATCGACATCACTTTGAAACTATACATTTATTTCATGTATTTAAGTTATCTGTTTGGTATGAAAAAAGTAATAAAAATGTTCAGGCAAGAAAATATATAGGCATAAAATTATATGCAACTTCTGGTGGACTGTTAGTCCCCGAAGGTATTCACCAACCCAGTAGCCAATATTTCGGTGCTGGCCCAAAAACCGATTTTATTTGAAAAAGTGCAATATCTAAATTCAAGAAAATTTGGTTAAAACCTAAGGTGTATCTCCCTCTTGCAAAGCTTATTTCTTGGCTGATTTTGGCTTTACTTATATATCTTATTGGTAATGTGTTCTCTATCAGCTTTTACACACATTTCGTTTATGCATTTTCAAATGTTTTGATTTTATCTGTACTGTAGAGACATGAGTTGTCGAAATGCGCATAGGCAGAAACTTTATTTACACTTACTTCGGTTTTATGTTATTATGTATTTATTTCGTTTTGCATTATATATCTTAGTATTGATTATTTGCTCTTCTCGTCATTTGTCAATCGACTTTAAACGATTCGTCCTATCACGCACCCGTCAACAATCTGTTTACGTCCCGTCAGCAAAACATTTTACGATCGCTACTCCGTAAGGGCTACGCTGCACAGTATTGTGACTATAAAGCAACAGCAGACAGATGTTTTTGTAATCATATTTATTTTTGGCAGTAAAATAAATACACATCTACAATCTGGATATATAAATTCTGTATTGGGTTATATCCTATCTATACAGCAAAGGCGGACCTACGTTTTTATTATCATATTTAATTTGAGGTTATAAATAATTGATATCGCACTACAAGATACTATAATATTCCTATTTATTAGATGCAATGTTTTTTTCAATATTTAACTACATTTGATTTTTAATTATTTATTCAGCTCATCCTTACTACACACCACTTTCCTGTCTTGCAAGCTGGTCTGCAGAAGAAAGGGACAACACATCAAAAGGCGACTGGCTTGTTGTTGAAGCCTACGGCACTTCTCAGTGGCCATATTGTGGGGTAAATAATGTTCTGTAAATACGTTCTGATACATTCTTGATGTACAGATTACGAAATATTTGTTTTATCGTGGGAAGTAAAAAAAATCATATGAAGCGTTTAAACATGAAAATATGTGTAAACTTTGCATTGCATGTAAATTGACCTAGAATTGAAAGAGTAAGATTACCTGAAGAGACCACTTTTAGATTTTATCTGCACTGAAGAGACATAAGTTGTCGAAATGCGCATATGCAGAAATTAAATTCGTTACCACTGGGTCGATGCCACTGCTGGTGGACTGTTAGTCCCCGAGGGTATT
>MJUU01016222.1:120811-146971 GCA_002080025.1 Modiolus philippinarum | reverse complement strand
TTGTCGAAATGCGCATATGCAGAAATTAAATTCACAGTAACTTCGGTATTTAGTTATTTTACCACTGGTACAAAGGGATAAATCTCCAAAAGTTTTAAAACTTTAATACATTTGGTCATATTCCAAGACTAACTTATTCGGAAATACATCCAAGTCGAGTTCTACAGATGGTCATTTCGGCAATTCATATCTCTACATTGAAGATAAAATCTAAACACCTGCAGACAAAGCTTCTAATAATATTGTGTTTGTATATAAGAAACACTATTTAGACTGTCTTGTTAAGGAGATGGGGATTGACACTTCATCTGGTAATCCTACTTATACCCGAACTATATTATCAAGGGACGAGATATTCACAAATCACACTTCTGTGTTAGCATCCTTCGGTATCAAAGTGGATGAAGATCACAGTTATCTCCATTATATTTACTGGGTGCCTGAGCTTCCCAATAATCCCTACAAACAGAGATTCATTGCAGGATCCGCCATATGACCACTAAGCCCATATCCATACTCCTTACCACTTCACTGACTGCAGTTAGCAATGGTCTAAAAAGCTACTGCGAAAAAGCCTTTTCCATGAGCGGCGTGAATCAGATGTGGATTCTTAAAAATTCCAAATATCTCCTTGAACAGCTCTCTTCAAAAAGTCTCGCATACTGCAATAGCATTCAAACTTTTGATCTATCTACCCTTTATACAATCCTTCCACATAGTAAACTTAAAACAGTAATTTCCGATCTGATACATCAATGTTTCTGTGACAAAAACGGAGAACGCAGTCTTTGATCGACAACATTTTTATTGAATGTGGAGGTTGCGGTTTTCAACAGACAATAGGGATTCCTATGGGAACAAATTGTGCGCCACTTTTAGCTGACCTTTCCTTTTGTTTGAAGCAGAGTTTTTACAAGGGCTAATACAACACAAACAAAAACAACCAGCCCAGACATTCAATTTCAGCTTCAGAAAACCCAAGATTAAAAGAATATTTACAGCATATCTACCCCAGTGAACTTGAAATTAAAGAGACAACCGATACACCCAATTCTGCTTCATACATTGATCTTTTGTTATAAATTGAAGAACATGGACGTCTGAAATCTAGATTATATGACGAAAATGATGACTTTGACCTTCCAATTGTGAACTTTCCCTTTCTCTGCAGCAATATACTTACCTCTCCAGCATATGGAGTGTATATTTTACAATTAATTCGTTACTGTAGAGCGTGCAGTTCATACAGTGACTTTGTGGAAAGAGCAGAAGCACTGTCACAAAAACTGCTGAGTTAGGGATATGTTCAGCCGTTGGTACTTTCGTCCCTTTAGAAATTCTTTTGGCGTCACCACGAGATCATAGATAGATATGAAATGTCACAAATGAAAACTGACATTTTCAGCCAGATTTACGTCTTCCCGGATGACAGTGTGACGGGTGCTGTATACAGAGCAGGACATGCTTACCCTTCCGGAGCACCTGATGTCACTCTGATTTCTGAGAATTCACACTGTTAGTGCTTTAGTTTTTTGTGTTGTGTTGTATATGTAGTGTTCGTGTGTTTTGTGGGCATGCAGTGTCATTGGTCTTCCGTCTTCTGGTGTTCTTGCTTTTGCCTTGTCTCTGGACTTTGATTTATGTAATTTTGTGCTTTGTTCCTTCGGTATTCTACTGCCGTTGTTTTGAAAGACAAAAATATGCATGAATGTTCACTTTTCACATCCATGGCCTTCACTAAAATACTGATTACATGTTTTAAAATATTCAGGAGTTGAGATAAAAATAAGCATCGCAAAATGTAGCCAAGAAAGTAACTTCGGTATTAAGTTATTTGCAAGCGGTAAATACCTTCATTTGTAATATTGATTGTTAGACACAACAGTTCTAATAAAATCAGGGACCGACAGTTCAACATATTGAAACAACAGCACAGCTGTAATTTGTAGCAAATCAATGAACTCTAATTCAATTTGAGTTTTGAATATGGCTTTTTTGACAAGTAATTTTATGAATGCGCAAAAATATCAAATACTAGTTTATGAAGATTAGAAATAATGCTATGTGTAAAAGCTGTTAAAGGCCAAAGGTTTTTAGAATCGAATTACTGAGAGATGATGCAATCAATGCCCTTGTCAAATTTTTGCAATTCATAGTTATACCTGACCGTTAATGTTATTAGTGTTCATTATCTCTTGAAAAACATGTTAATATAGAACAATATTTATCTGGTGTTCAGAAAAAGGAAAATGTTTAATAAACAACAACTCTTTTAAATACAAAGAAACTAAATACAAAAAATACCGAAGTTGCATAAAAACTGTAAATTTCGTTATGCTGTACACGCGTTTCAAGGAGTAACCTCTCATCAGCGGCATTAGAATCAAATAAGTATGCCGATATTCTAGTTAGCGTTCTTAACCATTTGAATAACAAAAAAAATATATAAAAAGTGATTTTTTGTGAAATTTGGTAAGGAACTCGGCCATATTGTAAATGTTTCATTTGCTTTTTCTTAGAGATATAAAGTTGGTAATGATGGTGTTATTACACTTTCCCTTTATCTCTCAATGAGTATAAGCCAGTGGCATTATGTGGGATGTGATGCAAGATTTGACAACGAATTTTACTACGACGATGGCTCAGTAAAATATACACGGATGATATTCACTCCAAAAATTCCAAGTAAGAACTTTTTGTAAAGCGGTAAAAAGTTAATTTTACATATAACACCTTTGATACATAAGAGATATGACAACATCGGATAACAAAAAACATGTAGATGAATACAGACAAAACGGGTCACAAACAGCACTTATAGTGTTTAAAATTACAATCATGGTAAGCATATCAAACACTTCCGTATGAAGTCAAATACTCGATAGATATTACTTTGAAAACAATAAAACCTCTACCTCTTTTGTGAAATAAAAAAGTGAATAGCGATATGACCATGAACTAAAAATCTTGATTGATGATATTTATATTCATCAACATACTTTTCAATAGTAGTTTTCATGCCATTATTTAAAAACTTGATTTAAATCATTTATGTCAAGTGATTTATTTGAATAACTTAACCTGGCATAATTTGATATTGGCTTCTATTAAAAACATTAGCCAAAACTGTGAAATAATTTCAAAAGATTGTACAGTTGTTAAAAGTACTGCAGAAAAAGTCCTTATTTTACGTTTTTGGCATTTGTAAAATAACAGTTCTAAGACACCTAAAACACCTGTAGAATAACAGTTCTAAAACACCTTTGAATGGTGTTCAACACGGTGGGTGGGTGCACCTGATCTCACCCACGGTTTTTATTGGGTCCGTGTTGTTCATTTTTGTATATGTGTGTGTGTGTCTTCATTTTACTTTTTTGTACCGTCCTCATGTTATGCCTTTGTTTCTTTATTTTTCCGATCTTGCCATTATCCTTGGATTATTGGTTTTAGATTGACGGTTCGGTTCTCACTTACTTGAGTTACAATTTTATTCGGTGTTAGCTGTATGAATGTTTGAATGCCTTACATTACCATGATGACCAACGTAAATTACTGAGCAACAGTTTTGTATCGTGCAACTTAAATCTGCTTTTATTTCACTAACAAAACTGCAAAAATATTTTATGCCCCGCCCACGAACGTGAAGAAGCTGTAGTGTTTATACGTCCGCACGTTTGGTTAAGTTTTGCATTTAAGTTCATTTCTCATTAAGTGTAATAAGTAGAATAATGGTAGTATGTTAGTAGGTAGGTCTTTGATAGAACTACATAGTTCACTAAGTGCATTGACTGTTTGACCTACATTTTATCCTTGGTGACGGTCTTTGATAGAACTACATAGTTCACTAAGTGCATTGACTGGTTGACCTTCATTTTATCCTTGAGTGACTTTGGTTTTATTTTGCGTTCAAGTCCATTTTTCAACACCTACCTAATAAGACAATGATGTTTCATCAAATTAATTGCCTTGATGAGTACTTTCTAAATCACTGGCGATCAAGTGGCTTTGACCTACATTTTACGCTTCAGTGACTTTATTAAGTCTTATTTCTCAACTACTATATATTGAAGGATCATAATATATCACTGTAACATCCACCTGAAGAGGAATTACCTATTTCCTGAACATTTTGGTGTCCATGACCTACATTTTGCGGTTGAATGACTTTGGTTAAATTTTGCCTTTTAGTCCATTTCTAAACAACTACACATTATAAGACAATGATGTTCATCAAATCAATATAAACCTTTACACCATAACTAAATTTAAACAATTTTTCATATTGGCAGTATTTGGCATTGCACAATATCATGTTCTTCTTTCATAATTGATGATGTTGTTATACCAAATCTGTTTACAAGTATTTCAATTGAAATTTCATATGTAAGAAGGCTTGATATCATAGTCAACGGAAATTATGTCCTTAGCTAGCTGTCAGTAACTTCGAGCATTTGTCCGGACAGTACCTGTATGTATTGTCTTCATGTTTTATGTACTTCATTGTAAGGGTACTCGTCTTGATAAGTTGGACTTTTTTCTAGTTTGATTTTTACTGTGAGTCTTTTTGTGTATTTATTTTTAGCCATTCACCACACATAGGGGGAGGGTTTGGATCCAAGAAAACGAGTTTAACCCCATCGCAATTTTTGCGCCTGTCCCAAGTCAGGAATATGTTGGTCATTGGCTTGTCCTTGTCTTCTTATAAAATTTTAGTTTCTTGATATTTGGGTTAATGGATGTGGTTTGTTTCCATTGATTTATTCACTTTTTTTTACCTTTTCGGGGCCATTTAGGGCTTACTATATGGTGTGAGGTTCCTCACTGTGTTGAAGACCATATGGTGACCCCTAGATGTTTTGTTTTTGGTCGTTTTAACCTGGATATGGGATGTTGTCTCCTTGACATTTACCCCATTTCCTTTCTTTTTCATCTTGATCAGTTTTACCCAAATCATTAACAATTAAGTGGCTTTGATAATTATATGACCATTATTTTATGCTTGACTTTGTTAAATTTAAATCTGGATTCTTGTACAATTGCCTGACTTTGACCTGCCTTTTACGCTTGGAAGACTTTGTTAAATTTCTTAACAACTCTGATCTAAGAAATGTATAAGTACATGCATTTTGTGTTTCAAATAACTGTTTGGGGTCTGTATTTTCAATGAAATTGCCTTGTGTAGCATACTAGAGTTTAGAGATATCAACAAATATCACATCCCAAGCGTTGCTAGCGGATACTCCATTAAACAAAGAATTTAAGAATCCGTGACTATGTTAACTTTTTACCACAATTAAAGATATATAATTTAATAGTTATGCTAACAATTAGATGTGTGTTAGACTGTAATGGTAGGTTTACACTACCGATCAAAGCAACTCGACCGAACTTGATCAATAAATATTCATTACATATTCATCGACCGGGACAATGGTCTTGGAGATCATGTGTTCGGTCTACTAACCAACTCGGCTCTGCTTAACTTGAAATGTGTTTCCCGAATATTTCTAACATATCAACAAATGAAGAGAGTCGAGAACAGGTCGAGAATCGATCGGTTTACTGATCGATGTAGTCGTGAATAGGTCTTTAAGGTATCTGCCTTGATCAATTTCCAAATGTTTCAGAGTAGATCTCTGAATGGATATCCAATGTTATAATGGTAGGTTTACACTGCCGATCAAAGCAACTCGACCGAACTCGATCTATGAATATTCGTGAATATTCATAGATCGTGACACTGATCGTGAATGCTCGTGTTCGGTCTACTAACCAAATCGGGGCGATATTACTAACTCTGCTGAACTCGAGCTGTGTTCTCGAATATTTTGACATGTCAAAAAATATCGTGTAGAGGTCATGTGCATTATATGTCGAGAACAGGTCGGGAATGAATCGGGGTCTGATCGAAGTAGCCGTGAAGAGATCGAAAAGGGATCGGTCTTGATCGAGTGTCAAATTTTTAGCCGATCATGCCGATTTCTACCCGACGTTAACTCATTCGCTTCTCGATTTATGCCGAAACGCTCCCAGACCAAATCGATTAGTACTTGATCATTACTCGACTAACACGATTCATTCTTTTTTTCTATACAAGATCTTCCCGACCATAACCGGATTTTTTTTCCCGACCTGTGTCCGACTTTTTCTCGACCACTCAAGACTTTTACTCGAGTTAACATGACAGCATGTCATCTTTTCACAATATAACAACATGAGGCTTTCAAGAGCCTCAGTTTCTCACTAGGGCCTTACTTCAGTTTTAAAGGGCCATCTAATGGACTCCAATGACAATTGCGATCAAGTTTGGTTAATGATCGTTTTTGATATGATGAAATTCTGCAAGATACTATCTCAAGTGGGGACCAGCCAAGGACTATTTTTTTTCAATTTTGGCCAATTGGCAAAGTAGTATTAGAGTAGAAGATCTTGGAATGCCTAAGTAAGGTCGAATATTAAATTATATTCCCCGTTGGATTGCGTGCAGACAAGATAGATATTATTTATGAAATTGGAACATCCAAGGACTATTTTGACCAATTTTGGCTGCAATTTGTCCAGTGAAAATCCTTCTGATACAATGTTTAACTTTGTCCCTCTTTTGCGGTTATATTGTATTAGCTGTCGATATGGCAGACACTATTTTAAGAGTGACGATCATTTGGCAATCGTAATAAGTTTGGTCTAATTGGCTTAGAGGTTTCAGAGGTTTAAATGAGTTTTCACTTAAGATCCAATTTAATACTATATTCCCAGTTGGCGGTAATATTCGATTAGAAGCGGACATGACGGTTTTTTTCACATTGAAGGAGGTCTATCATGACTCTGCGGTTTCTGGGCAGAATATATTTGAATGGAGCACGCTTTGAAAATAGATTTCAAATAGGAAAAATTGCAAAAATAGAACATTTCTTGAGATGTTCGGCGGTTCGATCGACTAGCTATTCTGACAGATTGAAATTGAATCCAAGATGTACCCAATATACACATTCCAGAAACAGATTCACTTAACACATGAATTCAAGAATAATTTTTTTTTCGAGCAGGTTGGTACTCTTATTACAAGATTTGATTCAAGCTAAATGACACAAGAAAATGCGATTTTGAACATTTGTAACATGTACTAGAAGATAAAAAAATGTTTTAGATTTGCACCGGGCAAATGATGTACCAAACGGGCAGACGCTCGCCATTTTCACTTTCTAAAAACAGGATTTTTATATACAGAATGCAGGTTTAAAGCTATACACGGAAATTACTGTAAATCTAACCATCCATATCATGTGATCTGTCTTATATATCAGATTAGTCCCACATGCAATGACAGGAAAATCGCACAGTCGCATTCCGACGCATGATGAGGAGAATTACCTGCAAGTATGTGAAAGCGAACATTCATTCCTCTATAATGATGACTTTGAAGCATTTGTTATTGTCTAACTCAAAAGTCAGATCCGCCTTCTCTGCTACTCTATATCTATCACAGTTATATTTTTTCCTTGAAGCATCATCCACATGGGCCACAAAGTTTCCTGCTCTACCACCGTGCTGAACTGTTCCCTGAATTTTTATCCCCATATAAACAAACGTACTAATAGGACAAACTCGAGCACACTCGACCATTTCACTATCTTCTCCCGACCAGGTCTAGTTAACCAAAAAATGTTAATCAACGCTCTATAAGAGCTGAAGGTGTTCGTATGTGTTGAAGTTAAATAATTCACCTCATTTCCACTTCCAATTACCACTGTCCAGTCAAAATATGATATCAAGATTTGCTCAATATGACAAAGTCTGGTTGGTCGAATGAGGGTCGAGCATAAGTCTTACGTGAATCGTAAAGAGATAGAGAATGGTGGAGTGCCAGTCATGTAAAATCGGGTAAAGGTCGAGTGGACATCTTGGGCTAGTTCGATCAATGAAATTTATGATGTCGATCGGGATAAAACAGCATGGTTGAGTCGATCGAGTTGGTCTGGTCGGCGGTGTAAACCTAGCATTAGCAAGGATTTAATGCAGACATTATGGATACCATTATGAAAGGAAAATATCCAATGACAATATTTTCCAATTCTGGTCCCAAATTGCCGAGGGATTTATTAGAAATCTCAGGGAGTTCTATAGGTAAAAGGTTCAAATTTGTTCCACGCTGGTGCATTTTTTTCGATGACGATATAACAGGCACTATTTTGGAAAGGAACAATACAAGGACTTTCGGTACCAAGGCTGGTTCAAATTACCTCAAATGTTTCAGAAGTAATGTTTGAAAGATTTTTCCAATAAGATCTAATTCAAACTATATTTCCCGTTGATGGCCGTCTTGGTTTAGATGCATACAATTTTTTTTTAAAATGGAATCAAATGAAGTTTATCGTGACTAGGTTTGTTTCCAATAGCTCAGTGGTTTCTTATGAGAAGATATTTATAATAATTTATAATTATCATCATTGACTCTGGTAAAATTAAAAATAAGATTTATGACAAAAGGGGTGATTTTGATTTTACTATTACTAATTTCCCCTTTCTTGACGGCGACGTTCCCCTGGATCCATCCTGCGGGGTGTATATATCTCAGCTTGTACGATTCGCTCGCATTTGTTCTACCCTTGGTGATTTTAATGAGCGTAACCTTACTCTCACATATAAACTTACAACAAGGTTACAGATTTCATAAAGTATTAAATACAGTTTTACAGAAGATATGAACATTTGATATCTAGATATGGTGTGACTCACAAACAGCTTATTACAAAGGGCATTTCTCATCCTCGATTTTATGGAATTGATGTTAAAATGTCAAAAACTGATAAATAATCCAGAAAAACTGGGACGTAACTTACATTCTTAACGTAATAGTGGATATCGACGAGATATTTTGAACAAATCCGTTAAATTGGCTTTGGATTCTGGGGACCTGAAGACTTTACATATATACTGGCCTCTCACTGATACTGCCGATGTCTACTGAAATACATGAAGACTCTTTACCTAACCCATCGGGGAGTTTTGAGTTTGATTTTTCTTCCGTAGTGCGACAGTGTTTTACCAGCAGACTAGATTTCTTGAGCTAGCCAACAGTTTAGCGGCGAGCACTCTTTGACCCATCTTTCTAAATTACGTTTTGGCATTTTCTTTTCTTTTTCAAGATAGTGGTCATTGAGTTAGCAGTCTACCTGTATTGGGTTTTATTCGCATGTTTATTTAACTATAGGGAAACGGGATAGAGAAAGGGGAGGTTTGGGAACCCATAAACAGGTTTAACCCTACCACTGGCTTTTGCGAGTGCCGGTACCAAGTTCGGCTATTCTGAGTTCCTATCGTTATTTATGTCTGTCTTTTGTTTTCATTATTGTTTTTCTAGTGCAGTTCGCTTGTAGATTGTGGCATGTGATTGTAGATCCCGGCCATTGTAGGTGTTTACTGTTATCCTGTTTTTTTTTTTTTTTTTTTTTTTGGGGGGGGGGTAATTTGAATAAGAAATTAATGGACAACGGAAGCAACGGAATAGCAAAACCTCAACCTGGCTATACCAGGAGAGTTAAAAGGGGTTTTATAGAAGAGTATATCTTTAGATCTTCCCTACTAGTAGTAGAATAGAAGAATGGCGTGCAGACGGCAAAAAATCAGTTGGCGACTGTGCTGGCATAATTTGAAACATAATACTAGAATTGATTACCCTAATACCCACACTCCGGAAACAGATTAACCATCTATAAATACATCAATTCAAAAATAAGATATGGTTTCTTCCTGTAAGCAGGCTGGTACTCTTATTATAAGATATGTCTCAATATCAGACAAATGCGATTTTGAACATTTGCAACATGTTCTAGAAGATACATAAATATTTCTTTCAGGAGACTTGCTGCAGGCAAATGAATTACCCAACTGGCCATTTTCACTTTTTAAATAACCGGATTTTTTCTATAAAAACCCAGTTAACATCTACGTACTGAAATTACTGTACAATCAATTATCATCGATATCATACAACAGCAGTAGAATACCGAAGGAACAAGGAAATCGATGACCACAAAAATCGAAGACCCGAATGACATGGCGAAAACGGCAACAGAGAAAAACAAGGACACGAAACAGCCACAACGCACGGAAAAAAGATAACATTAAGAACTAAGAATTAAGAACTATCTTATGATGATATGTCTTCTGTTTCACGTTTCAATTAAATCCCACTAGTAATAACAGTAAAATCACACAGTAGTATTATATCACGTGATGAGGATGACCGACGCAAAAACTAATTTCTCAATAATGATAATTAATTATTCCCACTTTGTGCCTTTTGCTATTGTCTAACCAATATTTTGCGCTTTCTATTTCACGTTTCGTTCTCTTCATCTTTAGTTCCATCACATTTATCATCTTTTCTTTGAAGCTCCAGCCACCTGGAGAAAAAATATATCTACGATCCGCCACCATGCTGAACTCTTTCCTAAATTTTCCATTTAATATTTTATTAACAATAAAAGGATATGGAGTAAATGCACATGAGACAAAGTCTCTACAAATACATGATTGAACCAAGCAATGGGATTACTCTTTTATTGTTGTTCTTCATCTTGAAGTCACCACGAGGCCTTCAACAATGAGCTATGCTCTTACCTCATAGTAAGTTCAAGACGGCCCCTTTATACTGATATTTATACTAACAGAGCAAAACTCAAACACTCAACCATTACAAGGTCTTTGACTTTTCGGGTAATGGTAGTATATATTAACAAACTGCGACCGGGCACACTACTTCATGCAACATTAATCTGTATTTTCGCATATTATTTACTGCCATAGAAAATTGCAACTTAGGGTTCAGTGGTGGAATTTTGTGAGAATTATATGAGTATTTAAGTAAAGTTTGCAAGTTCAAATAAATCTTAATCCTTGTTTCTCCAAAAAAATATCTTCTTTTGGTATTTCAGGAACAACCGAAGCTCAAACAACTAAAGATAGTCTCACAACAACGGAATCAACAACTGAATCCACAACAACAGAATTTACAACGCAATCAACATCAGAGTCAACAACAGAATCCACAACATCAACAACGGAATCAACAACACCAACAATAGAAGCAACAACGGAATCAACTACAGAATCAACAACGGAATCTACAACAAAATCAACAACGGAATCTACAACAGAAACAACAACGGAATCTTCAACAGAATCAACAACGGAATCCGAAACATTAGAAACAACAACGGAATCCACAATAACAGAATGGACAACAGAATCCTCAACAGCTTCAACTACGAAATCCACCGCAACAGAATTACCATCAGAATCCACAACAATAGAAGTAACAACGGAAGCCGCAACAACAGAATCAACAAAAGAAACAACAACGGAATCTGCAACAACAAAATTAATAACGGAATCCTTTACAGAATCAACAACAGAATCTACAACAACAGAATCAACAACAGAGTCTACAACAACAGAATCAACGACGGAATCAACTACAGAATTAACCACGGAATCCACAACAGGGTCAACAACGGAGTCCATTAGGATTCCCCCAACCTCCACTGAAGCTATAACAACGGATACATTTACAACTACCATAGTAACAACAGAAGACATCATCAATACTGAATCAACGGCGGAATCTCTGACAACTACATACTCCATGACAACGGATTCTCCAACAGAAACCATAGTAACTATAACACTTGCTCCTTTAATCACACAAACCGAATCAGGTAAGTTTTCATAGTGGTCCAAATTTAAAGATGGTGTCTCTCACGACATTCAAATCTTCAGCACTAGATTTATGTCAGCTTATGAATTCATCAATTTATATTAAATATAAACATTTGACAGACAAAAATCTGTGAATGTATCGGAGAAAACCTAACTAACGTTTGATTGTACAGTCTATGCAACCTTATAAATAGTAACTCATCACTTATTCTTCATATCTTACATGGATAACAATAAAACGTTCAAAAGATTCCTAATGTGAATTTCTCAGCAGTAATATCCCTTCTGTCCTTACTGGCCTTAAGTTCCTGACTAAGTTGTAACCTTTTTTCGGATGATCCTTAAATTGTCTCCCTGATTAATAATATGTAATTATATTTATTCGCAAATTATAGTAATTTTATCTCTAGAACTTGATTGCGTCCAGTTGTCTTATTAAAAGATTCATCTCCAATCTAGTGTTTGGGTTTTGTTTGAAATGTGTGAAAATTTTATCATATTTAGCACGGAGAAACGTTCAAGGGGAAAAGAAATAAACAATATTGATATTTTGACTCTCGAAAAAATCCTTAGAACTGGAGAAATTACGAGCCTTCAGCGAGTATTTTCCCTAGTTTCAAGCGGAATTCAATGAAATCTTTATTCAGCGTCAACATACTGATATTTTGTTGTATTTTTCATGCAATCAAATATTATAGAAAGCAATATAGAACTTTCGTAAAAAAAATCGGACTTGCACCCTTAAATGGACCCCTACATGTTCATTGGGTTAATTTTTGTGAAAAAATACGCCACAGAAATAATTTTACTTAAACGAAGGAGTATCTCCCTCTTGCATAGCTCTGTCCTTCGCTGAATTTGTCCTTTCTTTTTAGAGCCTTTTGA
This sequence comes from Modiolus philippinarum, assembly GCA_002080025.1. Taxonomy (NCBI): domain Eukaryota; kingdom Metazoa; phylum Mollusca; class Bivalvia; order Mytilida; family Modiolidae; genus Modiolus; species Modiolus philippinarum. The sequence goes on along the minus strand of MJUU01016222.1, from coordinate 134,365 downwards.
TAATTTGTTTTCTATCAACTTTAACATGTCTTTTGGTGAATGGACTTCCAAATGTTTTGGTTTTATCTGCACTGATGAGACACAAGTTGTCGAAATGCGCATATGCAGAAAATAAATTGACAGTAACTTCGGTATTTTGTAATTTTATACCGAAAACAAATTTTTAAGGACTTTGGTGGTCATATTTTTCAACATTTTATCACAACTGATGAATAAGACATAAAAACTAGATTAAATGGCGAGATTTATTTACCTGAAAGGAATTGACAGCTCAAAAATCTTCATTTTCGCAATTTTTTGTAGAGGGAGGGTACATTTTTTGTATCTCCAGATCATTAAAATGGCTTAAAGTGGCCAAACTTGTGTTCATTGTAACGGGTATTGAATTACCTTTACTTTGGTACCAAAGTTCAGCACATCTAACTTATTTTCAGAAAGTTATAGAGCTTAAAAAATGAAATTTAGGTTAAAACAAAAATACAAGAATGTTTAATTTGGAAGGAGGGGTATAAAGGGACTGAAAAAATCGGGCTGAATCATAAGGGGTGCATGGAAATGGATTTCAGCCCATGGCCAAATATATTATAACACGGATTCTCTAGCAAACAGGTTTGATATAGGTTAAGAAATGGCATATACGGAAGCGTATTAGCGCCCCACAAACTTTTTTTTTATTTTGCGTTATAACGCAAGCTTTGCGTTATTACGCAAATGTTTGCGTTATAACGCAAAGTTTGCGTAATTTCGATTATGACAAATCATAAAAAAATACTTTTTTTGAACCCCATAAAGATATGTCACAAATTATGCATGGGGGTAGTATTGCTTTTTCTTAATTGCTTTGTTTTTGTTTGCTATTTTCCTTTTGTGTTGTTTTGTTCTGCTTTGTTTGTTTGTTTTATTAAGTTCTTTGTGTGCTTGTGTGTGTGTGTTTTATTCGTTTGTATGTTTGCTTGCTTTTTTATTTGGTGTACTGAATGTTAAGTTTTTTGTTTTACACTCTTTATTTCCATATTTTTCCATCAGTTTCCTTCTTCAATTTCTTTTGACGAATATTGATTGCATGACATCACAAATAACTAAAATACCGAAGTTAAATGATGCTGGCATAGCAGGACGCGCTTTACCCTGTCGAAGTAACATGTCTCTTTCCTAAAAAAATTTATATGAACATGTCTATGCTATTTCTCATAACATCCAACCTTCGAAAAAAGGGGGTTTCGATGAGATTCCAGGAAAATATGGTTCTAGTCTCTTTTTTTCATTTTGTCAATATATACATATTTTATGCACGAAATTAAAAAGAGAGTAAAACAAATTCCAGATAAAGGAGGCTCCATCATCCGGAACCCTCTGCTGGATCTTCCAATGCATGTATATAATGTCAAGTAGATCAACATACTTGTTTATCGGTATATTATGCTTCCTGGTATTTTATCGCAAAAATGAATTAAAATTATTTACAATTATATCTAAAAATAAAAAATACATATACTTTTTTCTTGCAGTAAAGGACCAAATGTTTACTATCGTACAAATAACAAAATACCGAAGTTACTGTTAATTTATTTTCTGCATATGCGCATTTCGACAACTTATGTCTCATCAGTGCAGATAAAATCAAAACATTTGGAAGTCCATTAACCAAAAAAAAACATGTTAAAGCTGACAGAGAACAAATAACCAAAAGGGTCTAAATAGAAAAGCAAAAATTCAGCTAAGGACAGAGCTATGCATGAGGGAGATACTCCTTAGTTTTAAACAAAATTTGCAAAATTTAGATATTGCAAGTTTCAATACAATCGGTTTTCGGGTCAGCACCGAAGTACTGACTACTGGGTTGGTGAATACCCTCGGGGACTAACAGTCCACCAACAGGGGCATCGGCCCAGTGGTAATAAATAACAAAGTATCGAAGTTACTGTTAATTTATTTTCTGCATATGCGCATTTCGACAACTTATGTCTCATCAGTGCAAATAAAACCAAAACATTTGGAACTGATTTGAATCATCCTTAATGCATGTTAACTAATCTATTTCTCTTTACCATTTGCATTTTTACAACTTTTAGCAAATATTTTTCCTGATGTGGTGTAACTATTTTAAATCCTTAAATTTGATTTGGATTGACGTAATATTTAGTCTTTTAATCAAAACAATATTATATTGTGTTTTAAAAGTATAATTTCTTGTCGAAAGATTATCTCGTTCGATAATAACTTGTGCGTAGGAGATATTAATATATTTTAATTTCTCATATTATTTCATATATTCACTTTATTTGGCGAAGCTGTTATATCTTTTCATGCTTCATCTTTTTGCCTTTATGCAAATTTAAAACCAAAAGTCAAATTCTACCCGTAGACTACCTGTACACGACTCTGAAGGGGTAGGGACTATAAGGGCCAAATTTGGCCCCATCTCAAATATTCATTTTTTTTTCAGGGAATTGTCTATACGATGTCCTCTTCACGTTTATGTTACTTTTTAAATATTTATCACTTCACATTTCTTCAGCAAACATCGTTGAAAAGAACAACTAAAACGCGCAAACTTCTTGCTATTTATGGCATACACAATTTTATGTAACAGTCCTTAGAGTTTTAAGCCACGTAAACTTATACACAAGAGAAGTAACTGGGGTGTATGATATCGAGAAAGATTTCTCACTGGTTTCTCTAAAGAGATATCCTTATTAACGGTTGCTATGGAGACAAATGTACGGTTGCTATGGAGACTAATGTTGCAAGGTTTTGAGTATGTAATAATATAATAATAATGATCTCAGGGTTTTCACTTTTAACAAATACAGTTTGATACACAATTGCAGAACAAATATGATTTATTCAATTGACTGGGTTTTGGTTTTCTGTCTCGTCTATAAATTACCATAGCAACTAAGTGCTTATACTATGTCTGGTATAAACCAAGTATATTTAAATCTGCCTATATGAAAATAAAAACAAAAAGAAAAGAAATATGTTAATGAAGTTTACAAAATAAAAGACTCCAGACATGAAAATTTTAAATTCAAAGAATGACTTCAATTTCATTTTATGCAATGAAATGGGCTGTACTGAATGCATGAGGGGTGCTATATAATTTATTTCTTGTGCACCGTTTGAACATTTGGTCAAATTAATTATGAAGAATGTACAAATTATATTCCTTGTGTGAATAAAAAGTTGTAACTGATTTACTGTGATTAAAAGATATTAGATTTTATTTTATTTTTACCATCTATGCGCAATTTACATCACATATCTGTATATCTTTTATAGATAAACTATTAAAATGCCAACAGAAAGGGGAGATAATCAAGAAAAACAATTAAAACGGATTTGTTAAACAGCATTTAGATACCACCTAAGTTGATGATTTCAGGTTGCTTTGTTAATAGTTCTTTTTCCCTAAGCTTTGAAATGGCATTAGAAGCAGGTTTGCGCCTGTCCTAAGTCAGGAAATTTATTAAGCCTTTTTAGCGTCTTGTCTGTTTTCTACTTAGTTTGTTTACTTTATGTCAATAGGAGTCTAGGATGGTGTTTATTTCGCTGAACTTGATAACTCTTTATTTAGGGACCGACTCCGACCTGCCATTGGGTGTGGAGTTTTCTCACCGTTCATTGAAGATCTTATGGTGGCTTGGAATTGTTATTACTCCGCTTTGGGTCGTTGTTTCTTTCACACATTCCCCGATTCCCTTCTTTTTTCTATTTATCTACACATTTTAAAAGTTACACATTTTTAGAATTGATTGTATAAATTCATATTCTCTCGACAACTTCGTAAATTTGCACGCATGGTTTATCAGATAATCTTTATTACCAAATAACTATCAATCGGGAATTTGTGTGTCATATTCTTGAGAAGAATCCGTTAATATACCCATTAATATAAACGATCAATGTATAAAGTTATTTTTTTATTGTTTAAGTACTATTAATTAAAGATCATCACTGGGGTTGGCTGGAAGAAGAAGCAGACCATTTTCTTGACCGAGATAAGTGCTAGTTGACTTGTAAAAATACGTGTAAAATTAGTTTCAAATTTTTGATATGCGGTAATGAAATATCTGCCAATAATTATAATGGACTGGTTTTACAATTGAGGCTTTGTACAATTAAGATGAAAATCCCTCGAAAAGATAAAATCGGGTGTCGCAATCAATTACTTAAGTCCACAGCTAACAACTTCAGTATAATACCGAAGGATTAGACATGGCCAGGAACACAAAGACACGAGACAGCCACAAAGCACCGAAATAAAACCACAACATTCATAACTGAGGTCTTTATCCTATTCTAATACGTGAACTCTCATAAAAACCGAGAGAAACATTAGGGGATTCAGAACGGTAAGCATGTCCTGCTCTGCTAGCGGCCCCCGTCACACTATCAATGAGCCAATCCAGGGTCAAGTCTAAACCGGCAATGTCAAACCATATCTAGCTGAATATGTCCGTTTTTATTTTTTACACCGACACGACATATTTATTTACAAAAATTAAAATATGAAATTCTTTCCATTTCAATTCGTTTTACAAGAAAAGTTTACAATATCCGAAATGTACTGCTAAATCTAAATTTGCAAGGACTTTATTTTTAAGTTTAATCACAGGAGTTCGTGTCTATAAAACAACATTAAAATATGGTGAACGTTCACACATCTTTTAATTGTATTTATAGACGATTTGAAGTGAACAGCTAGGAAAATAACGCATCGGCAGTAAACGATTGCGACCATCAAATGCCATGGTAACAATGACGTCCATTTTTTGACATTTCAAAAATATCTCTATCAAACTTATTATAACCTTGAACCAATTTTAAGGCTGCCATTGTCAATGTCAACTGAAAATTGAGCTTTTCAAAGAATCAATTAAAAAGTGACATTGAAGACAGGGTAAATGACCTTGAATCATTTCAGGGTCATGTTGAAGTGATTCTAAAAGGCGTATATGACGAACGGTATTGATGTCTAGGGTAAGGTAAGTAGCAATGTTTTCATAGAAATGACCAATTTTGCATTGTTACCATGGTAACTGAACTTTAACATTGATCTCCTAGGACACTAATTCTTACACCACCAAGATTTTTATATTTCATTGAATAACTAACCTAGCTGCATATTACAATGTTACTATTAAGTATAAGCCTTTTCTGAAATGGACCATAAAAAGTGACTTTGTCGAAAATTTAAAGTGAAAGAAGGAATTAATGTCTTGACATATTCAATAGCATAGTTCTGACTTAATATTTATGCAAAATGTTTAAACTGTTTCGGAGATGGTCAATAATGCTCCAAATAAATATCGTTAAAAGTTATATTATGAAATGTGCTTTATTTTACTTGAAAAATAACAGAAACTGAAAAGTGCATATTCTAGGGTTTTTGAAAGGCCCAAAATGGTCATCATGGTTGCCATGGCTATGGAGGTCAATAATAACAAACAAACATTATTTTTGTGACTTGTGGGTTAAAATTTCTACATATTATATGGAAATCGGCTTAATCTGTCTCATGATATTTCAATGTAATTCTGGTGCTTAATCCATATATATTAAAGAAGAACAGTATGTCACGTTTTCTGGTAAGGTTTTTGTTTGCACTCAGCTAAATGTTCATTGCAAACACCGTGAATACATCAAGCACCAAAGATTCTCATTTTGTAAATAGTTTGTTGAATATAATAGAAGAAAAGATAACGAAAATATTTTAGAGGTTTAATTTGAGTGAAAAAAATGCACATATAGTATTTTTTGTATTCAAGAACGCTATGATGAACAGCTTACATATAACACTAAAATCAATGTACATTCATTTAATGTTAAACAAATAGAAATGATGTTTGTTTTATTGTTTTATTTTTTTGTATTTAAATATAAAAATCTCGAGAAAATTCATAGAAATATCACTGTGTCGTTTGCATTTACAATATGTGTGTATTGTTAAAACAATTAGTAACGACCAGGAATTAATAGGCGTAGATTCTATTTTGATTCAGTCAATGGCTTGAATATATAACCCGGAAATATTTGGACATTTGGATTTAAAATTAAATNACGTGTTTTCATTAAATATTCTCTTTGGACATTTCATATAATACGTTTTAGACATTTAATTTACATAATTCTTAGTGCTAATGCGACAAGTGAGTTTATCTATTTATTCTTTCCTTTATTCTTTCGTTTTAAATTAATCTCTCAATTATTTCTATTGTTCAGAATATGTTTGTCGCGCTGGAGGCCGGATAGAGCTGTTTAATATCTTTGGACACTAATCTGTTTACATAACAACTGTTTTTAATTATCTATATATTATTGTTATTTTGTATTGTTATTCAGTTTTGGTCTTGGGTCTGGAAGTGTCCAGATACCGCAAAATAAAAGTATATAATTTGGAATACCGTATTTATTTCATATAGCCGTAATTTTACCAGGTTATAAAACACAAAAGTTTATTTGTCCCTTCTATATCACTTAGAAATCAAAAGTTGGCAGGATTAAAAAAATACCCATTTAGAATCTTAAGTAGGAGCTATGAACTAAGATGGCTCTTTTGTGCTTTTATTCTAAATACCGAACTAAGAGACCTATATTTTGAATAAAGAAAAATAGATAATAATAACCATTTCCTTGTTCTAATTTAGATAACACTGCTGCTCAGTCGTCCACATCAAGTATATGGGACAATCTACAGTGGTATTGGTGGCTTGTAGCGGCGGTTACTACAGCTGCGTTGTTAACTCTGATGTCGTGCGCCATCCTGTACTTGTACTGTCGTCGTCGGAAACAATCCAAAAATAAAGTGAAGGACCTAGAGGAAAATAAAGTAGAGGATCCAGCCAAACAGAAAAACAACAACAAAACTGCAAGAAAGGCTAAGCCAAGACCTGGAAATGTCAAACGCATAAATGTTAGACCACTACCCAAATGGAGGTTTTAAAGTGGACACGATGGCTTGTATTTTTGCAACCGTATTTCAAACTCTTCTCTCTGTAAAAGGTATCACCATGACAGCTGACCAAACTCTGAATAATATTTTAAAAAACAAAAATCGTAGCACAAATTGCATCAACAAATTTACAATCACATGAGGCTTTTTTTTGGACAAGTTTGATTATACGAAATTCACATTTTCCTACGTCATTCATGCGAGTATCTGTTATACAAGATAATGGATGCTGTCATGGAATCCACGATATTTCATTCAAATTTTGGATTTTCAAAGGTTATTATACCCCGCGCTTTCGCGGGCGGTATATAGTGATCATGATTCCGTCCGTCCGTCCGTCCGTTCATCCGTCTGTTCGTTCGTCCGTCCGTCCGCCATAGAGTACTTACTTTGTGGCGATAACCCCTCCAAGACCACTTGATAAAATTCATTGAAACTTTCACAGAATGTTAAGTATGCATTGTCCTTGTGCATCATCTGTTTGAAAATTTGATTTGATCTTTTTAGGGGGAGCGGGGTTATGATATTAGTGAGGTTTGCTAATATTTTTCTCTTTTTATTCTAAGTTTATTTGTATTATGAATTGCATCACATGCTAAAATTTTCAGTTTCTATATTTGTATGTTGAAAATACATTGCATGACCCTAACAATATTATTTAACGTATTTGCTGTCATATTTTGTATTTCTGTTAGATTTTTGGACCATCCTGGTTTCATACTTTTTATATTAAAAGCCTTAAAATTTTTTGCGCATAGGCCTCTTATGATTTTCAATAATTTCAGTTCATACACGTTTCGAAACTTTCAAATGGATTTTATTAAATCTTATTTAATTTATAACATTGACAAATTCATTTATGGATAAATATTGTTTTGGTTAAACCTTTAAAAATACAGAGGAATTATGTTTCCAACCAAATCTTAAATGATTTGTATCTCAAAAATTAGATCAGTAATCTACATTTTTTTACAAATAAAAAATCTATCTATCTCAAATCCTAGTTATATTCAGATTGACCAGCGAACATTCTTAAGTTTGCATCTTATTATCTAAAAGGAAAATAATAGATTTACCTTCTACAAAAATATAATTTTCTAACGTGGCATGTAACAGTGAAAGGAATACACTGCTTGGATACATTTGTGTCGAATATTTACAAATCGTCCAATGTGTTGCAAATTCTTTCGATATGTCAGACCCATTTTGCCAGCGTATTATTAATAATAGGGTGTCCAAGGTCCAATAAGACGCTTAGTTTTCGATGTAAAAATGGATTAAAGGAAACACATCTTCAATGGCTGAAAATTATAATTACATGCCACAATCTGCCAGGAAACTACACCGGAAAAACACGTATAATACAAAAGAGCACAACGATAGGAACTCGAGACAGCCAGACTTGGTATCGGCACTACCAAAAGAAAGCGGTAAGGTCAAACCGGTTTATGGGTACCCAAACCTCCCCTTTATCTGTCAAGTTTCCCTGTAGTATACAACATACGAATAAAACCCAATTCAGGTAGACTACTAACTCCATGACTACAATCTTGCAAGGAGAGAAAAACACAATACGTAATTTTGAAAGATGGGTCAACTGCCGGCTAGCTCAAGGAGCCTAGTCTGCTGGTAGAACACTGTCGCACTCCGGAAGAAAAATCAAACTCAAAGCTTCCCGCAGGGTTTGGTCAAGTTGGTCGAGTTTGGGTTAACCGAATCACGCACGGCTAATTTTTACTTTAAACGAATTAACAACTAATCAGCTGTCGTAGAAAGTTTGTGTGGTCACGATTTCTTTATTTCTCAATTTTAATTGTACCCTATAACAGAAATTAAGATGTGGTATCTTAAAAATTATAGAAAATAGTAGAATCCACTGATATGTTGATAAAAAGCAATTTAACATGGAAGTCTAGACCTGTAATATTTATTTGAACTATCAAATGCAAGTTATTTTTTGTTTGTTTGTTTTTTTATAATTTATCGGTATTATTGTCGGGGTAAATTTGAGTCTAAATTAACGACATTTTTTATTGAATGCGAGTTACTTATGCTTTTTTCCGAAATATTCTAATTGGAATGGAAATTTCAATACAAAATGCATATATGTTGAAAATATCATAGATGAAATGTCGATTGTTACAGAGAAATTAACAAATAAAACTCTAAAATTTGAGTAAAACGTGAAAACTTCGGTTGATGTGCCAACCCTATAGTTGGTAATTTGCCTTATAGTGTAGAACGCGAGGTAACTCTATTTTTTTTTCTCAACCTAAGTAAAATTTATTGACAATTTTGCTTGCGTTTTGAATGTAGATTCTCCAACATAGATTTTTGTAAGCAAAGTTTGATGAATAATCAATTTTCATTGCACAAATACATAATGATGACATGGTGCATGAAGACGCACGTTAAGTGTTGTGTTTAAGTTACAACCTAAACTTTTTAGCTGCTAATATTCAAATAAATTCATTAATGCATGTATGTGCACGGCAATTTTAACTTTACTTTTAAATGTACCGGAAGTGGAAAAATTGTTTTTAAATTTTCTAATGATGTTAATTTATCCTCAATCTAAATTTTTTTTTTTTTTTTGGAGATTAAAAGTTTAATTTCTTATTGTTGAAGCAGATAACTATCTTTTTGCACCGTCATATTCATTGAATGCAAATATTCAATTTTTTCGTTGGAGTAATAAATTTGTTTTCACGTTTCTCCGCTAGCGGAGCAGGACATGCTTCGCTAGCGGGGCAGGACATGCTTACCCTTCCGGAGCACCTGATGTCACTCCCGGTTTTCATGGGAGTTCACACTATGAGTGCCTTAGTTCTTAATGTTATCTTTTTATTTCCGTGCATTGTAGCTGTCTCACGTCCTTGTTTTGTCTTNGACTTCGATTTTTGTAGTCATCGCTTCCCTTGTTCCTTCGGTATTCTACTGCCGTTGTTTTAAATGACATTTCAATCAGTTGCATCAGTTAAATTGGTCTAACCAAGTTTTTATATCAGTATAAATTTTTGGGGAAAATTGATTTAGTTATACCAATAACAAAAGTACAATTTGTTTCGCTTTAACCTTTGTTTATTGTTAAGAGGTTAGGCTTAAAATGAAATTTAAGATTTACTCTAAAGAATCGTCTTATAAAAGATATAAATTTTTAGTTCTTTGTACCCGAAATAACCGCTTATTTTATGAAGGTGCAAAAATGACCGACCTTTACAACAAAATGTCAACTTTGAATTTTATTGAATAAAAACAAAAAACAAATCATTATAAAAAGTAAAACACAAGAACTATCCAAATAAAATTCACAATGAATATTCAAATTTCGTTGCAGTGTTATAGGTGAAATGAAGCTAAATCTAAGTAGCATCAAAATTTTCTTAATATCAAGAACTGACCTTTGACTTTATTTGAAATAAAATGTGACCATTGCCAATATCTATGACATCGTCATTTCAATGCGCCATTGTCTCCTCTTTCCAAACATTTTTAATGCAGATGTGTCTTATTCCGTTAACAAAAATTCCGAAAAATCGTCTCTTGGGCACCCTACTATAACTTTTTACAGACTTCTTCAATTTTCGAACTTCCGAGTAGATAAACAGTATAAACGTTTGATCTCTAAATAATAATATGACGTTACAAATCAAAAATGTGAACGCCATAGTTCTCATATATTATGTTTTGACGGGTTCTTCCTTTCTCATGATCAAGGTTGATTCCAGGTCATACTATATATTACGAATGCTACGACACCTGTCATTGTTAAATGAGAGCAGTTTAGCTATTTGTTTTTTTTTTTTTTTTTTTTTTTTTTTTTNTTTTTTTTTGTATATAAGTAAACAGTTTTCTTTTAAGTTTTTGTACTTTACTGTTCACATATTTCAATAAATGTACGAACATGTCTGTTTTTAAGTGTGTTTATTTTATAGATTTATGTTATAAATTTTCTACATTTTTAACTGTATTGGTATACACTATGTATTATAAACACAGTTTGGTGCAAATATAATAGCAATTAGGTTGTAATATTATATGAATCCGTCTAATGAAATGCATATAGAACCTTTCATGACAGTGAAGGTCTAGACGCCTGAAAACAGATTTTTTTTTGTTATTTCTGATTTCTTTTTCGCTTCTGTGTAATGAATTCTTGTAGTATTTCTTTTTTTTCGAGTTTAAAAAAATGAAATACCTGTAGTTTGGTGCGTTTGTATGGGAAGATTTCAAATCTAGTTTTTAGCTCGTCTGGTTATAGTCAGGGTGAGCTTTTGCCATCATTTTGGTGTCCGTCGTCCGTCGTAAACTTTTTCTTCAAGCATCATTTCTTCATAAGACGCTGGTCCAAGTGTCTTTCCTTTATCTTTTTTTTCTTTTCTTATCCTTTTGTTATTGCTTTTAAAATACTTTTTTACTCTGTTAGTGAATTTTCATGCCTGCATACTATTGTATTATATTTTATTTAAGGAGAGGGCGATCTAAGTTTGATTAACTTGTGTCTTATTCGCTTTGCTTTATAAATAAAATAAAATCAAATCAAATTCAATTGAAAACTAACCTTTTAGTTCACATTTGACCCTACGGGGGAACATACTCGGATTCAAATTATTCTCCTCTGAAATTATTTGGCCATAATGGTCTTTAGTTGGTCCCATTTGAAAAAAAAACATTCGACATGTCCAAAGCCATATTGACAATAGTCCTTAGGTGGTCTCCATAAAAAATATGTCCAAAAGACAAGTCTGCGCCTCATCAAAGATGGCAACATACGAGGAAGTTATTTTGAAATTGGACTCGATCCGATGCGAAAACATATTCAACATCTTCTTTTCTTAGGTATTTGGACAGTTTGAACCAAAATTAGGCAAAATGGTCTTTAGATAGTCCCTTTAATGAAAGGTGACAATAGGTATGCACCCAATCCAAATTAGAGGTTTGTTTTGGGTATATAGGGGAACGAGATTTAACGACTTTTGTTAATGGGATATGAGATATTTGAGACAAAAGGGACTGGGATATGGGATATTTTGACTATGAAAATCGGGATATTTCAATAATTAATGGTATATCTTCAATTTTCAAAGGAATATTTTAATTAAGACTTACTGGGATATACGAGATTGGGACCCACCTAAACAAGCCTCAAAATAACCAGAATTGTTAGCGGGGAATCCTGTTTTAATTTGGATCATACAGCATCAATGTCTGTTAACACACTTAAAAATGAGACTCTTAAACATTGGGATTATTTTGATTGTCTAAGTCAGCTGTGGTTCAGGTGAGCGACACAGGTTTTTCAAAGCCTCTTATGAAGATGTAGTTAATTAAAATGAAAGTGTAAGATTTCTTAATTCTTGTTAAATCTGTTGCAGGTTCGTGTTTTAGAAGTAAAGAAAATAATCTTTTCTTGAAGGTTGGGCGGGTTCATACTTACTTCATAACTTAAGTTAAATACATGAAACTATACACAAATTTAGAGTAAAAAAATCACTTTCTGATGTCATTAGCATTGTCTTCTGTATTTATAACATTTGGATTGAGAATTTTCATAATTATGAATAAATTGAAGGGAGAGGACTAATAAAGACTGTGCCTACTGTCCGATCCCTTTTAATTATTGAATAAGGTATTGTTCAAACTGAGTAGAATTTTTATTGGGTTGGGTTGACAATCTCACTAACCCTTCTTCTACATTTATACGCTATATGTAGATAGTCAAGTCCCAATTTTTTCACAAATATCGGAATGTTTAAAATAAAGGGCTTCGATTTCTTTTGTTCATTAATGCACAAACAATGGCAAAATTTTGAGAATTTGGCAGTTTTTATTCGTGGAGGGGTTGACATTTTTGCCGTTTTGAATCACAGTGAACGTATCAGCATTTTTCTATTGCTGATAAGAGAATTAAAGATTCTACTATTTAACAATGAATTTTGGAATATTCTGAAATTATGAAAAGTTGAGCTAATTACATCTACAGATGTGCGTGAAATTTATATATATATATGCAATAAAATATTTACCGTGGATACGACAAAGGCCAAATACTTTCCAAGATTTGGCAATATTTTTTTTGGTGTATGGAGTAAGTGTTTTTGATGAATGAAGTTTAAATCAACTGAAAGGGTTTTTATTAGATTTGAAGGTTCTATACTCAGGTTTCATTTGATACATACTTATGTTACTCATCATAGTAGGGTGCCCGAGATAAAAAAAAAGACGCTTTATTTTTGGTTTACGGAATCACACACAGCTAATTTTAATTTAAAATGATAGAACAACTATTAAATTTTATATTTTAGCTGTCGTAGAAAGTTCATGTGGTCACTATTTCATTAAATTGTCCTTTTTTAAGGGTACCGTATAAAATAGATTTGAATATACTATAAAAATAGAAGTTTTCTCTGATATGATAATTCAAAGCTTTATTTGAACCATAGGATACAACAACGGCAGTAGAATACCGAAGGAACAAGGGAAGCGATGACTACAAAAATCGAAGTCCAAAGACATGGCAGAAACGGTAACAGATAAAAACAAAGACAAAACAAGGACGTGAGACAGCTACAATGCACGGAAATAAAAAGATAACATTA
>MJUU01016222.1:98654-115351 GCA_002080025.1 Modiolus philippinarum | reverse complement strand
GGGGGGTGCACGTAAAGTGATTTCAGCCCATGGCCTATAGGTGGTCACCGTAAGGTCTTCAACACAGTGAGGAACCTCACGCCTTATAGCAAGCCCTACGTGGTCCCCCAAAAAGGGGGAGTGAATAAATCAATGGAAACAAACAACATCCAATAACCGGAATATCAAGAAACTAAAATTTCATAAGAAGACAAAGACAAGACAATGACCAACATATTCCTGGCTTGGGACAGGCGCAAAATATCTGTGACACGCCATTAGGTCTGCCTTCTCTCGTCATATCCATCTTCTTCTCTGTATTTAGCCCGTAGTCCCCTAGTCGAAGGCCATATAGGCCGAAACGTTTGGCAGTTTTCCCTCCCTCTCTTTCCACTTTTGTCATTTTTATGTGTTTTTTTAATTTGTACATTTGTATTTTTTAGCTTTTAATCGTGGCAAACTATACCATTTTATTTTGTTCCATAGTTAATTTGTGGCCATCGCACAACATATTTATATTTTTTATTTTTATATGCTATTTTTTCATATCTGTTTTTTTCCATTTATGAATGGAAAGCACTAGGTAACATTTTGAAACAACTGAAAGAAAAACTTGAACAAAAAAACATGTTTATTTCAAGATTTCTGGTTTTTTTTCAATTGGAATAATTGGATATTTAGTCTAAAACTGATTTGTATTGCAATTGATTTTCATGACTGTCGGGCTAACCTTTTTTGTTTACCAGTATAATGAAATATCTAATATAACAATACCTCTCAATATTCTACTGTAAACATCAACTTGTACCCAAAATATAGAAAAGGACTCCAGCATTTCCTATGTTCTGTAAAATTATGTTCAAACTTAAGCCTGTGGTTTTGCAGGATGTATACTAAAGTGTCTCTCTATTGATTCAATGTAGTCAAGTTTCTGGATAAAGGGAAAGGTCTTAGCAGATATGGCTAAATTTTTCTATAAATTGCAATTAACAAAAGGATGCATCAAAAACAACAGCTTTAAATCTGATGCAGGTTTTCAAACAAATTGGGGATGTTTATTACACAATACTCATCTAACCAAACTCTACAAACATGATTGTAGCTTCAAAGTTGTGTAATGACCCGTATGGAAATTATAGCCCTAACCGCTGTTTTAATCAATTTGGACGATATTTACGGTTGTAGGCCCCTGTACTAGACCTGGGTTACCCCACAATTTACCGACATTAAATTTTCATTAAATGTTAATTAAATTTGTACGTTAGAAACTTCAAGTCAACAATATTTTAAATCTTCATCATTGTCTAATCTGGATAATATCTCGACTATCTAAAATTCAATAATTACTGTGAAAGTACTTTTGTTCGTGGGGTACCAATTTTCGTGGATTTCGTGGTTGACTTAAACCACGAAATTTGATAACCAACGAAATACAAATCTCCCGTTGATTTGTACTGTGGAAAGTCTCAAACCACGAATTTAAGAACCCACGAACTTACGACTTGTCTGCAATCCACGAAAATTGGCATCCACGAATAAAAGTACTTTCACAGTAAATTTTTGTAAAAAAAATCATAAAAACAGGGATTTATTTGATACGTGAATCTATCAAAATATTTTATATAAATTTGCCGTGAATTGAGTTTTTAGGTGCTTTAAAATCTTGAGGGAAGACGTTGGAAATTTATTTATTTGACGTCTTTATCATACTGCGGAAGTACTTTTATTTACTTTTAAGTCCACTTATTCTTGGACATCAATTTTCGTGGCTTTCACAAAAATTATTATTTCGTTGGCACTTAAATTCGTGGTTTCGAATTCTATACATTAAAACTCTATGGCAAATATTGGGAACTTAATTTCGTTGTTTTAGCGAACCTCGAAATTCACGAAAATTGGAACACAGCAAACAATAGTACTTTCACAGTATTTCCTTAACTCAATATAGTTTCAAATTATTTGTTGACACTGTTGTCGAAATAGAAATCCACCTTATAGCTCTTGGCTTAAAAGTCTTTGACCAACGATGATTTTATGCCTGGCGAGCTTTCCCTTTCGCTAAATGTTATGATTCGATTGCCGGATACGATGAATGAAAACCGGCTGATTTGACACAGTATTGTCGGCGGTCCTCTTCAACAATGAACAGTTCATTATTTAGAGTAGGCAATGTATATCAAAGCTTTTAGTCTTTGCTTCCATTCCTCGAGGATGTCATAGTACTTGGTGGCCTTTACAAAGACTGCGCAAACCTCGTTGGAATCAGTGGCAAATAATACTTGCATATGAATCTTACTCACACCTTTACTACAGAGCCCAGCAGTAGTCTAAAATGCATTCATTTGCCGGCCGACAGACTCGAACTGGATGAGACTGAGACTATAGGTAGATCACTATCAAATGCTTCGGTGGCGGCACGTTACAGTCCAAATTTGCATGAATGTCCATGGCCGATTCCTTCAACCGCTCCGACTGGTGACTCTTATCGATGGCAAAAAATCGATAAAGTGGAAAGGATTGATGCCGCCATTGCTGAGTAGACTCTCCATGTAATGGAAATTCTTACTGAAGCCTCAGGCTGCTTGAACACAAGCGACCTTGTTGTTATTGAACCATGCTCTATAGCCCACCACGCGGAAGTGTCCAGCGTGGAGAATCACATGGATATTTTGCAAGCGACAGTGGCCGAATACGATGGCGTTTTATGTCCGATTATAGCTCCTAACCTTTAAGAATTTGACTATGTTCTATCTACGTCTTTCGCGTCTGCTTTTGGCAGTAAGGAACCGGTTTCTTGGGGAAGGCTGTATAATCACACTTTCTCATTTGAAATCCACAATCACAGTCCATCTGATACTTGTTGCTATGAGAATGATGGTCTTGTATATTTCCAGCTTGCTTTCATCGGGGAGGGGTATTAGTGGAACGAATTGGGAAACCTTGCTCAAAACCATTTGGCCCAATCTATTACGGCGGCGGATCAAAGCATTGGCATCCGAATCGCGCGCTATGGAGAGTTCGTGTTTGAATCCTTAGACGACCCATAGACTTTCTTTAGGGGATGGCAAAGGACCACACCCCCTTATTGTTGGGTTTGTGATGACGTTTACGTTCGGCACTGCAAATCCAGTTTTTCGTCATCGGTATCTGCCGTTAAATCTTTTGCTACACTAACGACTTAATTCGCCAACATTTGTGCTGCAAAAGAGGTAAATAATCAAATGAGCACCTTGGTGGCAGTGTAAAACGACCTATAATCAGGTCTTCAGAATCGAACGATTCAGGGCGCTTCATCGCCACCAGTTCCCACAGGCCGGGGTGCCTTTGCAGGGCAAATACAGCATGGACGGAGTCTAAACCAACTTGAAAGCAGAGGTTGAATGGTACAGTATATATACGGTGACGTCAAATTCAATGACAACATTGTTTTGAGTTCAAAGGATTGGAATTACAAGAAATAAAAGTAATTTCACTCACAAACTCTACATAAAGTCCTTCTGACTTTATTTGAATGGCCAATGAAGCTGAAGTAGACGCCCGCCTAATTAGCATGTTTAGAAGGGAGATAATTTCACACAATGACTTTTCGAACTGATATCAAAAAGAACTAAAAGTTTTATTTGAAAACCGCTCACCCTAGGTAATATTTATTTTGATATTATAGCTGGACGCGATAATATAGCTTTACCGCAGGGTCGCCTCACAACAGTTTGCTGCCACCATAGTACGATACAACCTCGCATGAACCTCTTATTTATGTAATTTCTAGTCTCTGTTCATCTGTCCATATATGGTATCTTTTTTATATAATACTACAATTTCAATAAAACAAATGCATGCACATGGAAACACACAAAGGTAAATGAAAGGTGAGTTGTTCCCTAGAAAATCCGGTAGATACAACTTTGAATTTCATTCTTTTTTACTAGCATTCATCTTATCTCCTTAGAGATCTATGTATTCACCAACCTGGAAATCAAAAATCGCCCCATGATAACCGTGAGTCATAAAACATTTCATTGGTAACTTATCAAGATAACACTTAAGCTTGAATTGCGCAGAAGGTTTTGATTGGCTTATTATCAGTATGGCGAAGAAGTCCCCTTGTACTTAAAAAGTTTGAAATTTTTGATAACAGACAACACTTTCTCGCAATCTCACAATCGACATGAGTTCACCAGAACAAATAGACTTCACCGTTATGGGGAGAATTGTTTCGTCCAAATTCTTAGGCATTTCGGACGATCTCCAAATCAAACAGCGACATAGTTTCGAATTAAATTTTCGACTGGATTCGTTCTTGTGCTTTTAGCTTTGATTTTGGCTGCCGAGATGAGTCTTGTTGTTCACTTTGCGGAAAGCAGAAAATTAGAGTGCAATTTTCCTGACAAGCTGGCGTCATCTAATTCACAACCATTTAAAAGCCAGAAAAGTGACGAAGATGTGTGTAAAAGTATGGCTGTGCAGAATCAAAATAGTATATATAAGTATGTCTGCATTTTCTTTTGCCAATACATATAGTAATACAATTACTTAGTATGAAAAAAAATGAAATGAAACTATTCTCTACATTCTTATGTGTATATAATTCCAATCGTTCTTGTAACGTCAAATTTCAGTGGACAACGTCATGAACAACAGAGAAGTTATTTCCCGATATATCTTCTTGCCCACTAATACGTTTCGATGTCACAGTGCCAAATATAGTGACGTCAAATTCAGTGACAACATTGTTTTAAGTTCAGATGATTGAAGTCATAAGAAATAAAAGTAATTTCTGAGGAGTTTATGGATGTGTAAACGCAGTCTTTCACTCATAAACTTTATATAAAGTGCTTCGGACTTTATTCAGTTTGTGAGGGAGTCGGCCGCGTTTAAAGGTCATCCAAAATTACTTTTATTCTATAATAACATCTGTACATGACTACGGCCATTTCAGTCATTGGTTTTGTTCCCCATTGATCATTTTCAAAATATGCACATCATGCAAGATAGTGTTTTATATTTGATTCATATATGATCATACATAGGAATAATATTCGTATACACCATTGTTTTGTAATTTGTAATGTGTAAGAAACGAAAAATGCCAATGTTCATTTTATTAGTTTTCAGTGTTTATTCGGAGGAAATACTATATGAAGGAACACTGATTAAGAACCAAAAAGGGTCTCAATGGAGAAACCGTTCCCGAATTCCTTAACAGAAATTACCTTTTTTAGATATAAGAAAAGCAACTCATAGAACTCAATTTTTTCCCCTTTTTCTGCATTTATCGAAATTTCAGTGTATTATTTTAAAATCCTACTGGCATCCTTAAGTTACCTTGAAGTTCTATTAAGCGAAATTACCTCAAAATTCAATTAGGGACTAAAACTTAAAAATTGTGTCATTCCAACTCATTCTTTCAAGTAAGTTTATTATGAAACAGATTTCAAATTATTAAATTAGTTATCTGAATAAACACAATTCGGAGCTTTGCTTTCACGTTTGTCATTTGGTGTCTTTGTGAAAAATAGAAATTAAACTAGAGTCTCATAGACTGAGCTTATATCGCTCACCTTACATGATGAAAAATTATGTTTTCACCCATAGAGTCTAGTGTCAAATTATGTGCTGTGCTCGGATCCTTACAGAATGGGCAACTCTTGGACAATATTCCTGCAACGTTCGGTTGAATGTTTCATATAGATTTCAGAGGAGATGGTCAAAACTGGATTCCCATAGGGCCAATGTGAAACTATGTTCCGCGCTGGCAGTCGTGTTTTGTCATATTGGACTTTCCATAAATTCCAGCACAATCAAGTTAAATTTGCTTCGATTGTTTCAGAACAGATGAGGGCCCAATGCTTAACTATGTTGCTCATTGGAAGCTATATTTTTATCGCACCCAAACTAAATGAGTAAATATTGTAGAGGTCCTTCTATACAACATTCTTGTAAAGTTTGGTTGAATTTGTTCAGAGGATGGGATCAAAATATAATTTTCCCATACGGCCAATGTTAAACTATGTTCCATGCGGAAAGCCAAGTTACAAGCCAAGATAAGTTGCTAGGTAATTTTCCGTCTTGTACCAGAGGGTACAAGACAAGAATTTCTTGTACCCTTGAAAACCGGGACTGGTTTATCTTTTTAGTGAAAAATCCATGTCACTCAATCCGGTTTTGACCAAATTATAGTAGCCAGGCAATAGAACAGTAATGAATATTCATAAAATCGTTTTGTCCAATCAAAGTAGCCTGACAATAGAACAGCAATGAATAATTATCACATCGTTTTGATTCACAGTAACTACGGTATTTAGTTATTTGACCCATCACAGTAGCCAGGTAATAGAGCAGTCATAAATATTTATGAAATCATTTTGACCAATCACAGTAGACAGGCAATAGAACATACCAGGAAATAGAACACAGCAGGCAAAAGAACACCATGAAAGTAACAATATTCAAAATAGTTGAAAATACGAAATTCTTAATGAAACAAATTAAAGAATACAATTAGATAATAGAGAAAAATTAATAATAATAACCATTTACGTGCTTTATTTTAGATAACACTGCTGCTCAGTCGTCCACATCAAGTATATGGGACAATCTACAGTGGAACTGGTAGCTTGTAGCGGCGGTTACTACAGCTGCTTTGTTAACTCTGTTGTCGTGTGCCATCCTGTACTTGTACTGTCGTCGTCGGAAGCAGTCCAAAAATAAAGTGGAGGACCTAGAGGACAATAAATGAGAGGATCAAGCCAAACAGAAAAACATTAACGAAACTGCAAGAAAGCCTAAGCCAAAACCTGGAAATGTTAAACGCAGAAATGTTAAACCACTACCCAAATGGAGGTTTTAAAGTGGACAAGATGGCTTGTATTTTGCTATCGTATTTTCAAACTCTTCTCTCTGTAGATATCACCATGACAACTAACCAAATTCGGAATAATATTTTAAACAAAATCGTAACACAAATTGCATCAACAAATTTACAATCACATGAGGCTTTTTTGACAAGTTTGATTATATCAAATTCATATTTTACAGGTCATTCATACTAATATCTATAATACAAGGTAATGTCTGCTGTCATGGCATCCACGATATATTGCATGAAAATTTTGGATGTAAATTTTCAAAGTTTATTTAATTCTAAGTAAAAAACAAAATACCGAAGTTACTGTTGATTTAGCTTCTGCATATGCGCATTTCGACTACTTATGTCTCTTCAGTGCAGATCAAATCAAAACAGATGGAAATCCATATACCGAAATATGTGTAAAAACTGATAGAGAACAAATAACAAATATGATCTAAATAGTAAAACCAAAATCAGCTAAGGACAGAGCTATGCAAGAGGGAGATACTCCTTAGTTTTGAAGAAAATTTCGTAAATTTTAGATATTGCAAGTTACCAAATCAAATCGGTTTTCGGGTCAGTACCCAAGTACTGGCTACTGGGTTAGTGAATACCCTCGGGGACCAACAGTCCACCAGCAGAGGCATCGGCCCAGTGGTAATAAATAAAAAAAAATACCGACGTTACTGTTAATTTAGTTTCTGCAAACGCGCATTTCGACAGCTTATGTCTCGTCAGTGCAGATTAAATCAAAATAGATTGAAATTCATATACCGAAATATGTGTAAAAACTAATAGAGAACAAATAACCAAAAGGATCTAGATATTAAAGCCAAAATCAGCTAAGGACAGAACTATGCGAGAGGGAGATACTCCTTAGTTTTGAACAAAATTTTGTAAATGTTAGATATTGCAAGTTACCAAATCGAATCTTTTTTTCGGGCCAGCACCGAAGTACTGGCTACTGGGTTGGTGAATAGTTGGTGCATCAAACATGATGAATTGTCCAGGTCAGTGCGAATCTGCTGAGAACATTAGACCGAATCAGAGCAGTTCTAGACTGTGTTTGATCATTTGATTGCTACTGAGATAAACCTTTCAGTTTTTATAAGCTTGTTTTAGTTGTGAATATTGAAAGTACATAATATTGTATGACTCTCACAACATTATTTAAAGTTTTTGCCATCATGTTTTGTATTTATTTAAGATTTTTCGACTCCCCTGGTTTCATATCTTTTAAATTAAAAGCCTTGCATTTTTGCGCATGGTCCTCTTAAGTTTTTTTCTATAATTTCATTTTTTACTTGTTTCGTAACTTTCTCGTAGGTTTTATTAAATTTTATTTAATTTGTAACATTGTAACATTCATTTATGGATAAATCTAAAATATTAGATTAGTAATGTATCTTTTTTGACAAATAAAAATCAATTTTATTTCAAAGCTCGGTGATAATCGGAATTCCTATATTTTGGTTCTAGTGCTGCTGGTGAGGAATTAATTTTCGAAATGGCCATACAGCTCATTAAAACTATTGCAGTTGGAGTTAACATTTTTGTGTTATGGTCTCATGTTCATTTCCTCTATATCCTTTCGTAAAATCTTAACGAAAATAATATATTTTACCTTCTACAAAAGTATATTGTAGTAAGATTTATGTTTTTTAAAGGTGGCATGTAACAGTAAAAGGAATACACTGCTTGGAGAATACATTTGTGTCGAACTAACGGCAGTACAAAGCGAGAAACGAGTGGTATATACAAAAAGCGAAATCCAAAGACATGGCAAAAACGAGAACACAGAAAACAACGACACCAGACAGCCACAAAGCACAGAAACAAAAAACGCAACACTCAAAACCAAGGTGCTCACCATTTTCAACTCCCGTAAAATCGAGAATGACATCAAGTGCTCCGAAAGGGTAAGCTTTTCCCGCTCTGTTTCAGCACCCGTCAAACTGTAAGTGAGTCAATCTAGAAAAATGTCAAAATCGGTAGCCAAATCAATTAGTCCTCATATGTTTGAACAGGTTGGATTCTTCTTGTCTCATTACCAGGATTACAGGTTATATTTTTACTTTATATACTACGACACCTGTCATCGTTTCATGAGAGCAGCTTTGCATTCTTCACGCAATAGGTAATATCGACATGATATTCTGCATGCGTCCGTTTATTGACTTTGGGATCCAATGACCTGAGGGTTTTACATGCATACTGGCCTCTCACTGATATTGCCGATGTCTACTGAAATACATGATGATTCTTTACCAAACCCATCTAGGTTTGAATTTGATTTTTCTTCAGTAGTATGACAGTGTTTATTTATCAGCAGACTAGGCTCCTTGAGCTAGCCGGTAGTTAAGCGGCGAACACTCCTTGACCTATCCTTCAAAATTATGTTTTCCTTTTCAAGATTGTGGTCATGGAGTTAGTATTCTACCTGTTTTGGGTTTTATTGGTATGTTTATAGGCAAGGGAAGGTTTGGGTACCCATAAACCGGTTTAACCCTACCGCTGGCTTTTGCTGTCCAGAGTTCTTATGAATGTTTGCGTTTGTTTGTTTTTGTCTTTTAATCGTTTTTTTTTCATGTGCAGTTCCTAGGTACATTGTGGCATGTGACTATGTTTTCAGCCATTGAAGGTGTTTCCTGTTATCTTTTGATTCCATGTTTTGTTTTGTTTTGTTTTTTGTTTTTTGTTTTTTGTTGTTTTTTTTTGGGGGGGGGGTTTGTTTTTCTTGTTTGCTATTTCATTTATATATTTTTTTTGTTTATAAGTAAACAGGTTTCTTCTAATTATTTTGAATGACCTCTTTGTACTCTACTCGTCACATGTTTCAACTAATGTACGCCCTTGTCTGTTTTAAAGTTTGTGAGCTACTAAACGTGTTTAGTTTACAGATTTATGTAATAGATTTTCTGCATTTTTAATTGTGTTGTAATGCACAGTTTGGTACAAATAATATGAGGTTGTAATATTATATGAATCCGTCTTATGGTCTGCATATAAAAGCTTTCTGACAGTGAAGGTCTGCACGCTTGAAAACAAATTTTTTTGTTATTTCTGATTTCTCTTTAATTTTTGTGTAATGAATTCTTGTAGTAGTCGTTCTTTTTGTTTTTTTTGTAATAAAAATGAAATATCTCTTGTCTGTTGCGTTTGTAAACGAAGATTTCGAAATTCAGTTTTTACTGCTTACAGCCAGGAAAAGCATTTGGCATCTCTTGGTGTCCGTCTTCCTTTGTGAACTTTTCATTCAAACATCTTCCCCTCTGAAAACGCTGGCCCAATTTAAACCGAACCTTTAAGATCACATTTGACTCTACAGTGAAAAATACTAGTACTTAAAGTTCTCCTCTGAAATTATCTAGCCAATTAGAACCATGCTTGGTCATAATGGTCCTTCCTTGGTCCCATTTGAAAAAATGTCCAAAGAATCAAACTTGCTGCCAATAGTCCTTAGGTAGTCTCCTTTCAAAATATGTCCGACAGGCAAGTCTGCACCTAATCAAAGATGGGAACAAGCCGGGAACTTGGATTAGAGTTGGACTCGATGCGAAAACATATTCAACATCTTCTTTTCTCAGAGTATTTGGACAATTTGAACCAAATTAGGCACAATTGTCTTTAGATAGTCCCTTTCAAGAAAGATGACAGTAGGTATGCACCCCATATTTGTAATTTTCAGGGTCGCATCCTTTTTAATGTTTTCAAGTTAAAAGGGATGCTTCGTAAATCTTTCTGGTTTGTAAAACATGGTTTGATTCATCTTTTATATGGATATACAATCGCAACGTAATACACCACAATTCATGAATAACCATTGAACATGAACTTTGTCTTTATAAACAAATATAAAATGAATATTTGTTAATATTTATTAACAAACAGTTAGTTTTTGACAACTCCTTGCTGGTGTTATTTTGCTTTGTCTTTATTATAATATGATATTGATTTTAAATTTAGACTAAACGATTAATCAACTCTGTATAATGGTCCTCATTGCAAAACTGATGACCTTTGACCTTGATATTGACTTCAAGGTCACCCTGATTTTTATCATTTGATAATTTGCTGTTCGGACAGATTTTTTTTACAATATCAGATGTTGATTTAAAGTTTGACATATTGCAATGCCGCAAGATAGCGATATGCTCTCCTATAATTTATTGTGAACTTTGACTTTGAAAATTTATTTCAAGATCACATGATTTTTTTATAATTAAGCGTGTTGCTTGTAAATCATAACAACGGCCTTGTTAGCAAACATGATCCCCATAACTATTTTAAGTTTTCAAAAGAGGAGAGCTTAGTCCTTTCCTTGTACATTTTTGTTTCTTATGCTTCTAAAAATGGACAAAAATTTACTTTTTCAAATGCATCCCATTACCATGGCAACCAAACACCAATCAAATCAAATCAGGTCCATTTTCACATCACTACTGAAACAACGGCAGTATAATACCGAAGAAACAAGGGTAGCGATGACCACAAAAAGTCGAAGTATAAAGACATGGCAAAAACGGAAACAGGGAAAAACAGACAAAGCAAGGACGTGAAACAGCCACAATACACGGAAATAAAAAGATAACATTAAGAACTAAAGCACTCATAGTGTGAACTCCCATGAAAACCTGGATTGACATCAGGTGCTCCGGAAGTGTAAGCATGTCCTGCTCCGCTAGCGGCATACTATCAGTGAGTCAATCCAGGGTTGAGTCAAATCCGGTTGTGTCAAATCCGTGAGGACGTGAGATCTAGCTGAAAATGTCCGTTTTCATTTGGGACAAAGACACGTCATATCTGTCAATGATGTCATCGTGACGGCCATAGAATTTCTGAAGGGATGAAAGTAACAAAGGCTGAACAAATCCCCGACTAAGCAGCTTTTGGGACAGTATTTTTGCTCTATTCAAAAAATCACTGTATAAACAACATGCTCGACAGTAACGAATCAACTGTGAAATCTACACTCCATAGGCTGGAGAGGTAGATATATTGCTGCTCAGAAAGGGAAAGTTCACAATTGGGAAGTTAAAATCATCACGTTTGTCATATAGCTTAGATTTCAAACGTCCATCTCGTCAATGTATATCAAAAGATCTAAGTACGAAGCTGAAGTAGGTGTATCAGTAGTCTCTTTAATTTCAAGCTCATTGGTATAGATCTGAAAATTAAGATTATAAGTGCTTACAGAGAATGGCTATTAAATATATAAATAAGCTATACACAAATTAAGAGTAAAAAAATCCCCTTTTGTGTCATTAGCAATGTCATCTGTATTAATAACATTTAAATTAAGAATTTTCATAATAACATTGTATTAATAATTTGATGGTGGGGTGAAAATTAGGAACAACGAAATTACAAATTTATGTTTCTCTTTTGCATAGCTCTTTTGCATAGGTCTGTCCTTAGGGACCGACCATTAAACTTAAGGGGGGCTATGGTTTTTTTCTAAAAAAAAAATATTTTGCAGCTGATTTTATGTGGAAAAAAAATTTCTGAAGCAGGCTTTCTGCCCAAAAAATAATGTTAATTTTGAAAAAAAATTGTTGATAGACGTAAAAAAAATAGATAAAAGCGAGAAAAAATTTCCTGTCAAGAAAAAACCATAACCCCCCCCCCCCCCNNNTAAATGGTCGGTCCCTTAGCTGATTTAGGCTTTTCATTTAGATCCGTTCGGTCAGCATTCACACATATTTCGATTTATGGATTTCCAAATGTTTGATTTCATCTGCGCTGAATAGACATAATGTTGTCGAAATTGCCAAATGCAGAGATAAAACTCCTACTAGTAACTACAGTATTTTGTTATTTATTATTACTGGATCGATGCTTCAGCTGGTGGACTGTTAGTCACCGACGGTTTTCACCAACCCAGTAGCCAGTGCTTCTGTTCTCACCCGAAAACCGATTTTATTTCGAACTTTGCAATTTATGAATTAAGGGAAAATTTAAAACAAAGGAGTATCTCGCTCTTGCATAGCTCTATCCTTAGCTGATTTCAGCTTTTCTATTTAGATCCTTTGGTAATTTGTTCTCTATCAGCATTTACACCCATTTCAGTTTAT
Source organism: Modiolus philippinarum (assembly GCA_002080025.1). NCBI lineage: Eukaryota > Metazoa > Mollusca > Bivalvia > Mytilida > Modiolidae > Modiolus > Modiolus philippinarum. The sequence goes on along the minus strand of MJUU01016222.1, from coordinate 102,448 downwards.
TGGTTTGCAAAACGTTTCATTCAATATGCACTAGAGACAAAAGGTGTGGAAATGTCTATACGCAGAAAAGTGAATTCACAGTGACTTTGGTATTTTGTTATCTTTATAAATTTTGATATGTCAAAATTTATTTCAAATATAGGCTTTGATAACTTTTATTCATTTAGAAAAATAAACATTGGCAAAAGTTTTGGAGTTTTTTTTTGTTTTTGTTTGTTTGTTTGTTTGTTTTTTGTTTTTTTTTTTTTTTTTGGGGGGGGGGTAGGGCTGACTGTTTTTGCTATTTTTAATCGCATCTAACTCTCCTTATATTGTTGAATCAGTGTTTCTCGGTATCTAATAAAAGGATTTTACCATTTTACAGTGAAGTTTTCAATATTCTGGAATGCTGCAAAAAAAATTAGCTGAATACTAAGTTTTAATCTACAGATGAGTGTAAAAAATACAAATAATACAATTCAGAAAGCATTTATATATACGCCATTAAATCGTGACCATAGATATACAACCAGAGATAAAGCTTGCAAAGTGAAGCAATAATTTTTGGACTTTTGGGTAAGTGTTCTTGAAACGGTCGGCAAGCTCAAGGAGCCTTGACTGCTGGTAGAACACTGTAACACTACATAAATTTCAGTAGACATCGACAGTATCAGTGAGAGGCCAGTATAATGTGTACAAAATTTTCAGATCACTACGTCTCAAAGCTAATTTGACGGATGAAAGCAGAATATCTTGTCGATAACCCCTAGCTATTATGTGTAAGTTACGTCCCAGCTTTTCTGGACTTTTAATCAATTACTGGCATTTTTAACAACATTTCCGTAAAAATGAGGATTAGAAATGCCCTTTTTCATTACCTGTTTACGAGTAACACCATATTTAGATATCAAATGTTCATATCTATTATAAAACCTCTATTTTATATGTATGTTTGAGTAGCACTAGTCATTATTTTGAAGCAACTAAAAGACAAACTTGAACAAAAACGAAATTTTCAAAAATTCCATTTGCGTTTTCCACCAATGCGAGCAGGTAACATATTTTGCTTTGAAAAGTGGATTTAAACGGACTTTAAAATGGCGGGATGCGGAAACGGTGTCACAGTGGGTTTTTCCAGCCCATGGAATAGGCCATTAAATATTAATTTTACAAGAATCCTTGTGTCCCGTATGAAGACTTTTGGAAATGTAGCTGCTCTATAGTTTTCACTGTCAGTCCATCCTTGGATATTTTTGTCTCCAAAAATTTCTTGGTTTATATCGTTTGGTAAAATGAAATATTTGGTCCTGACCTTAAAATTGGATTGTATCGTGTCACCAATATACAGGTATACTGGAAGACTACATCCTGTTTTCAAATTCCTTGTTTTTTTTAAGATTCTTTAGCTTTAATTGTTGGGAATTATTGGATATTTAGTCCAAAACTTGGAAATACTTATTTGTGTGGTATAAATAAATTCTGCTGTAATATAAACCTCAACCTGTACGAGGTATAAAAAAAGGAATCAAGTATTTCCTATGTTCTGTAAAATTCTGTTCATACTTACACAGGATGTATTTGTTATCGGGCTATTGACAGCTTTGCATCGTAAAATATCAACCCGTGAGCCAGAATATGAAGCAAAGGGGCGAGTGAGCGTAGCGAACGAGCCCCAAGCTTCATATTCTGGCGAGCGGGGTGATATTTTACAATACATCAGCTGTCAAAAGCCCGATAACTTGTTTATCATCCTTTATTTTGTATTTTAGATTTGTAATTATTGAACTGAGGTTTCAAATTCTCCCAAAGTTGCGCGGGAATTTCGGCATACATGTCATTCTCGCTTTTTCAACAATTTTAAGCTTAAAAACATGTTTTATATTTTTTATCATTTTATTGGCAAAGGTTTTGTAACTGAGTGAATATTTTGACCGAAATACTCTAAATAATAACGATTTTGAATTTTGCAGGAACCTTTGGTTGTTACGTTATATTCTATCGTTCCTTGGAGCTTTTATGACGTCATAATTTGAAAACGTCAAAGCTCTGCAGGATTTATCAACGACCTAGTTTCTACGATTTTTCTGACGTCTAGTTTATGTATTTGTGTAATCATAATGAACTACATAATCGGAAGGAGCAAATGCAATAGATGTTTATTTTTAGCCATTTTATTTCATTTGAAACCTTGAAAAAAGTTATTGCCTTCGAAACTTTGGGAGAATCGCTTGATATATCCAGGTCAACTCATGATATATCCGGGTCAACCAGATATGGTTTTTGCGGAAAGGCTCTGCAGGCTGATATAACCATGAAGAAGGATGATAAGATTCAATATAGTCGGGATTCTGAATAGAGGGAAACGTCTTAGCAGATATCGTTTGAGGGATCAAAGGGATGCATCAAAAGCAAGAGCTTTAAATCTGATGAAGGTTTTAAACGAAATTTGGGATATTAATTTTAAAATACTCATCTACCAATCTCTAAAAAATATGTTTGTAGCTTCAAACCGTGTGGAATTATAATTGGTAGCCACTGTTTGAATCAATTTTGAATTTATAGTAGACCTAGGTTACCCCACAAGTTTCCCACAATTCAATTTTCATTAAATTTGTACGTGAGAAACCTTTAACAGTATTATCTTCACCATTGACTAAACTTGATAATATCCCGACTTTCTAAAAATTCAATAATCAATTAAGAAAAATAAAAATATGGATTTATTTGATGACTGAATCTATCAAAATATTTTAGATAAATTTGTCATGTATTGAGTTTTAGATGCTGTAAAAATCTTGAAGGAAGACATTGGCAAATATCAAAATACCGAAGTTACTGAAAGTTAATTTAGTTTCTGCATGAGTGCACTTTGACAACTTATGTCATTTCAGTGCAGATAAAATCCAAATATTTGGAATCCATATATTTACCGAAATATGTGTGAAATATGATAGAGCATAAATAAATTACAAATAGAATCTAATTAAAAAGCCAAATCAGCTGAGGACAGAGCTTTGTAAAAGGGCGATTCTCCTTAGTTTAATAGATAATTTTCCTTAATTTAGACATTGCAAGTTTCTAAATGAAATCGGTTTACGGCTCAGCATCGAGGTTCTGGCTACTGGTTTGGTAAATACCCTCGGGGATTAGCCATCCATCGGCATCGGCCCGGTTGTAATAAATAACAAAATACCGATGTTACTGTTAATTTAGTCTCTGCATATGTTAATATTTGACATCTTAGTCATATTTACATTTCAAATTATATGTTGATACTGTTGTCGAAATAGAAATCCACATGATAACTCCTGGCTTGTCATTTCTAATTCATGATGATCTTATGCTTGATAGGCTCTGACGCATACGATGACTGAAAACAGGCTGATTTGGCTCCTTGTTGTCGGCGGACCTGTTCAACGTTCACTAGTTCGTTTATTTACAAGAGGCAATGTATACCAAAGCTACTAGCCTTTGCTTCCATTCTTCGGGGATATAATAAAAAATATAATAGGAAATGGCTACAATAGCCGAAAAACACAGTCACGCACCACAAGAATGTCATAGCACTTCTGGGAACTCGTGGCCTTTACCAAGACGACGTAAACCTCGTTGGGATGAGTGGCAAATAATAGTGGCATGTGAATATTATTCAAATCTTTACTACAGAGCTCAGCAGTAGTTTAAAATACATTCATTTTCCGGCTGGATCATACTATCGGAGATCACTAGCGAAAATGCTTCGGTGGCGACAGCTCTCTTATTCTGCATGAATGTCCATGGAATGTCCATGGTGGATTCTTTCAACCGCTCTGACT
>MJUU01016222.1:79819-95835 GCA_002080025.1 Modiolus philippinarum | reverse complement strand
TTGTTGCTAACATATCATAAATCATTATTACATCGGCAATTATTAAATATATATTCAGATTTTTACGACCATAAAGTGAGAAAGTCGAAATTGTGAAAAAATCTAAAATTCCGAAAATTCCCATTTTTCCACAATTTTATACCGAAAACCAAAATTTTATGGATAATAATGGTTTTATTTTCCAACATTGTATCACAACAGATAAGTTAGGCATAAAAACTAGATCAAATGACGATGGTTGTTTATCTGAAAGGAATTGACAGCCTAAAATTGTCATTTTCGCTATTTTTTTGCAGGGGAGGGGTACATTTTTTGTATCCCCAGATCATAGAAATGGCGTATAGTGCCCAAACTTGAGTTCATTGTAAAGAATATTAAATTAGCTTTAATTTGGTATCAAATTTCACTACATATTACATATCATTAAATAATTATGGAGCTTAAAACAACGGCAGTAGAATACCGAAGGAACAAGGGAAGCGATGACTACAAAAATCGAAGTCCAAAGACATGGCAGAAACGGTAACAGATAAAAACAAAGACAAAACAAGGACGTGAGACAGCTACAATGCACGGAAATAAAAAGATAACATTAAGAACTAAGGCACTCATAGTGTGAACTCCCATGAAAACCGGGATTGACATCAGGTGCTCCGGAAGGGTAAGCATGTCCTGCCACGCTAACGACACCCGTCACACTATCAGTGAGGCATATATTTTTTTAAAAGATCTGTTTTTTAAAAGATGAAACTTAGGTTGAAACGAAAAATACAAGAATTTTTCGCGGTGTACTATAAAAGTGGCCCTATACTGTCTATGCGTGCAGGTTATGTTCGTGTTAACATGTTTTATTTTGAAGAGGGGATATAGGAGGACTGAAAAAAAATCGGTCTAGATGGGAATTGGGGGGGGGGTGCACGGAAAGTGATTTCAGCCTATGGCCTAATGGATAAAGTCGAACGGATTGATGCCGCTATTGATGAGTAGACTTTATGTTATAGAAATTCTTGTAGAAGGCTCAGCCTGCTTTAACACATGCAACCTTGTTGTGATTTAAGCATGCATTGTAACCCACGATGAGGAAGTTTGGCATGTGTCAGCGATCTTGATTAACGTCATTTATTAATAGCATAGAACGCTGTCGAATGCTCCTAACCATTTAAGCAAACGCCTTCGAATGCCCTTGACTATTTGAGCGAACGCCTATAGACGCCCAACGGGTTCACCTGAAAAACATGGGTACGAACACTAAAGACCTCGGACTGTCTTGACACTACTATCTTGTCGTGGCGGCTTTTGGGGTTTGAGATCTCTAATACAGACGGCATGGATGCGAATAGTGATTGCCTTCGCACTACACTAGCAGCGGTGGCTGAGGAGGTTTCCAGCGGGAGAAGTCTTTGTTAGTCTTTAATACGAAATCTTCAATGTCAATACGCAAACATTTCAGTGCGCATCTACAAAAGAAGAAACTTAAGTGATAAGCAGACGTTTCCACTCGTTTCTGTACTAACAGGGGGTGTTCTAGAGAATTCAACTATTGCTGATTCTCTAGAAAAAATTCTTCGAAGCTATCCATTCTTTATCTAAGACTACATAGAACCCGTCCAAATTGCATAGGTACTACCGTTCGCTATGGTGTTCGTGAGATTGAAGGTCAAGAACCCATAGATTTTTTCTTGCGGTTGTCATATACTGCATCGAATTGCTTCTTGGTGAAGTCGATACAATGATCCCTTGGGAGATGCTCTCGAGTCTTATTTTCATGCTTGAAGTGGGAGATGGAGTTGCCATTCTCAACGACTCCCAAGTAGTCCCAAATCTTCCGTCTCAGATAGAAGCAGTCGTATTCGCTGTGGCCATTGCACATGTATGAGTCTTCGCACTGATGTGCTTTATCAGCATTCAATCGCCGAACACCATGGGATTCTTATTGGTAAGGTGTTACTTTTCATGGTCTGGCACATCGTTCCCTTACTCGAAAAAGAACGTCTCGATACCAGCTTGTCATGGCGGTTTCTTCAAATGCATCGATCAGTGAATGAAGGCAAGTATCCTTGACAGAGATCAGTGTTCGGATATTCTCCGTTGAGAACCCTTTCGCCAGCAACAACTGCAGTAGCTTGTAGATGCTCTGATGGATTGACTTTCCAAATATCTAGAGGTGCTGACAGTCGAGTGGCTTATCGCGAAGGAAGGAGGTTGTTCAACAACACTGTGTATTGCCCAAGTCCGATTCCCGCTTCATGAGAAGGAATTGGGTGGCTCTCGTTGATACGGTATCGTTGAAGGAAGTGTCTTCAACGTCCTTTTATTTCAATACTACCTATACATCCTAAACGATCTGGTTCGCCGGTACCACTTCCAAACAAAACTCCATCAAAATAACCCACCGCAAAAAGCTAAAAGCAGGACCAGGCTAACGTCTTCTGGAACCTCATCGGTGACCTACAACCTATGCGACCATCGCGATTTCATGTTGGAGATAGATTCCAAATCACAAAAAGGACATATTTGAAAAGGGATACTAGTACACTGCACTGAACCGATTCACCATGTCTTATCTGATTAGGTCCTCATAATCGACGGCATCCATCTATAGCCTCAAAGAACTTCAACGACCCATGGATGCTTCTGTGAGTCCAAGCTCTGGTGAACCAACCGGGATGTCCATACGAAAAGATTTTGCGGAGGCGAACCTGGGCGGTATGATGAAAGCGTGTGTGGAGTGGAATGTCTATCCAGTAACATTTGACTGCTGGTTCAAACAATCCAACATGCGATAAGCCCTATCAATAATCTTTCAGAACCCTTGAGGGAGAGAGAGGAAAGGCTATTGCCTGCATCTTTGCTGCTGTGTCCTGTCAGCATGTGATCTTGGCATACCACCCCTTGGTGACCGCTTGCTTGAATAAAATTTCGGATCGCATGGCCTCTGTATGTACAGGTCGGTACTCATCTTGCAACGTTTGATCGAAACTCTTTCTGTCTGTTCAACCTTATTTCGCACGGCTACATTATTGTGGCATTAATTTTTGGGTCACCCGTTTCAGGTCCAACTTGAACACAATGCACTGTGTTTCTAATCCCTGGACGTCTTTCAAACCAATTATCAATTCCTAATTCGCCCATTGTTTCTTGGCGGAGTTATCCTCGGGGTCTCTTAGCCCGTTGATGCGATGGTTTTTCATATCTCGATCTTGATGTATGGAATGGGTAGTGACAATATAGGGATTCATCTTTAAAACAAACCTGTCTTTCTATTTAGAGCGAGAGGTCGTTAGAGTTCCAGCCTTCCTCCAATATCTTCAGTATATACAAGCAAAAGTGTTCTCACACTACGTAACCATGTTGCTGGAATATATATGTGTGATATCTTGGACCACAAATGGTCTTCAAACTTCAGGTGTGGTGGTAAGCCGCTAGAGTAAAGGTATAGTCCTAGCGTTCAAGAAACATCAAGTTCGTCGTAATTCATGAGTGTGTAGAGCATCTTACATGAATACTCTTTTAGCTCGAGGGAATTATGGCGCTGAGGCAGCTGTTTTCGGTTCTGCTAGTATATTGTGTAGGGGCTGGTGTATGCGTATGCTGCTCATTTTTTTCAGTTATTGGCCGAGAGTACTTCCTCTGCCTGGGAGGCTATTGCTCTTATCGTCCTTAACTGAGAGTACCACCTTAATGATCTCCTCGAGCGGTGAAGAACTGAAACGGATGGCTCTGGCCGATATCCATCGGCTTGTGGATCTGTATCAAGGTATCGCTTGTACTCATCGAAGTTGTTCTCAGCTCCCCTTGGCCTTCATGATGACTTCGTCTTGTACCTTGTGAGCGTAAAGCTTTGCACGGAAGCCGATGAACACAGTCCGCACTCATCCTTGAACATAATCTTCTTTACATCGGTGATGATGCTGGACTGATGTTCAGATGGGTGGTAGTTAAAGGCGCCAAATTTGGCTCGGCCATGTAATACAATGTCTTGGCAATCGTCCGTAGTCTTGATCTCGTATGCCAAGCTATCGGTTTCAATGAATAAGAGCCTGGCTTTATTTCGACTTCACGAAGTTGTAGATAAACAAAATACCGAAGTTGCTGTGAATCTAATTGAAGTCATACATCAGGATATGTGAGATATCTACGATGCAACTTCTTGTCGAACTTCAGCTTGGTCTTCATTGTGATCGCAACCAGTTTCTCGGTGAAGACGATCCGTTTACTTATGTTGAGCTTGGCCACAAGTTTCAACATATGCCTTTCCATAGTCACGACACTGGCGTCAACACGTTTCCTAATGTTCTCCATGGACTTTCCATAGATAAAGTTAATCATCTCCTTGGAGAATTCCTTTTCAGAGTCGGTCTTGAATGCTACCCGGAATCTTGTGTTCAAATCCATTTACTACTTTAGCCAGGGAGACTGTCAAAACCCAATGATTTGATGCACCTTGATCAGCTTCATGCCTTTTTAAATAAACAGTTTCAGATTTCTGTAGTAAACCACGTACTTGTCACGGTTGTGCAGTCTTGTTCTCTGTGTTCATCGGTGCCAGTGGATAGTATCTTTGTTGACATCGTGGTACCCATGCGGGTACTCGAGATCGCATTCCAACATGGCGCCTATGGCAAGCTTATATTTATTCAACTTTTAAGATAAGATATATATATATTTTTTATAAGATATGTTCAATTTTTCACAAGATATCTTATAAACTTTACATAATGAAAAATCTTATAAAATCGTTTTATAAGATATCTTATAAGTAAATAAGATATCTTATAAACTTCATGAGATGTCTTATATTTTTTTAAGATATCTCATAAGAAATCTATAAGATATTTTAAAAATTACTTTTATAAGATATTTCATAACATTTATAAGATATCTATTTTTTTTCTATGTATATAAACTTTATGTAATATCTCAAAAGTTTATGAGATATATTATAAAAAATAATTTATAAGATATCTCATAAACTGAATAGGATATCTTAAAAACTCTAAAAGATATCTTATAAAATATATAAGATATCTAATAAAATATTATCATAAGATATCTTATTAAATATTAAGATATCTTATAAAGTTTCCCGGATGACAACAGGTTCCCTTTGCCGCTAGAGATTGTTTTTTCCGGATTCCGACTTTATTACTGAAGTTGATATATTCAACACTGCGGGTCTCCTATAAGAAGGGGGAGACGCTGCCTAACCGGTGCACCTGATCTCACCCATGGTTTTTATTGGGTCTGTGTTGTTCCCCTGTATGTGCGTCTTCATTTTTTCTTTTCTGTCCCGTACTCATGTGGTGTCCTTGTTTCTTGGTGTTTCCGATGTTGCTTGACCCTGGATTGTTTTTTGACTGACAGTTCGGTTCTCACCTACTTTATATGATATCCAATAAAGTTTATAAGATATCTTATAAACTCTATATAAAATATATAAGACATCTTAAAAAAATATTTTATAAGATATCTCTTAAAATAAACATATCCTATAAACTTTAAAAGATATCTTATAAAAACATATGATATCTTTTATATTTTATGAGATATCTTATAAAGTTTTTGAGATATCTAATAAAGTTTAAAAGATATCTAATAAAAAAATTTATAAGATATCTTAAAAAATAAATAAAAGATATCTTATAAACTTCATGAGATATCTTATAAAGTTTATGAGATATCTTATAGATTTTTATAGATTTAATGGGATATCTTGAAGGAGGAATAAATATAAATACGGCGTGTCATAGACGCCATACTCATTATCGTCGGAATAGTTAAAGATTGTTTCAATTTCCTTTGGCTCTACCCACTCGAAGTCTCTTGTTGGAAGGAAGGTGGCATTGCCCATCCGTAGAGGTTGTTGGCGTCAAAGTACGTCAGGCACTTAGTGGATTGACCTAGTAGTTGTCCATGTAAGGGTTGTTAGCCTTGCCGTAGCGGTTTAAGATCATAGCCACCCTTGCTCGGATTGCCTTGGTAAACATGAGCAGTATGTCAGAGCCTAAATGGAGATCCAGTCTGATCCCGTAGTTTTGAGTGCTGCATTGTACTCAAGCCTAAAGAGGCGTAGTACCACATTGGATCTTACTTGTAGTTATCCAGGCAGACGTTCCAGAGGTTCTCTTGTTTTAGTCGCGGGAGTGGAAGATTTTCTTGGTGTGTGTATAGTCGGCACCGCTGGTGTGCTGCCCAGTCAAATTGTACCTGATACTGGCTACTTGTAGTCAACGTGGACGTATTGCACGTGATGTTGGTCTTGGACAGACTGGAATGGAATGGCAGGTATCGTTCTTCTCTGTAAAATATTATTCCCCGTGCGAGGGATATTTGCTCTCTATATTTCAGTTATGGTATGAAAAAGAAAGGAAATGGGGTAAATATCAAGGAGACAGCATCCCATATCCAGGTTAAAATGAACCAAAACAAAACATCTAGGGGTCACCGTACGGTCTTCAACACAGTGAGAAACCTCACACCATATAGCAAGCTCTAAATGGCCCCAAAAAGATGAAAAAGTGAATAAAATAAATCAATGGAAACAAACCAATGGTGTATTTGTTCTTTTGATAATATTTATTTCAATACACTTTCATACTTTCAAATTTTGACATTGTATTTTTTTTTATTTTCTTTTTTTTCTCAGACAATTCTGTCTACTATTTTATTGTGCCATAATTCTTGCAATTTGTTTCGAAGGTGCCCGGTGCCGGGTTGTTTAAATGTTGTGATTGTCTTCTACGGGTTCTTTTGCTTCTTTTGTCGAGCAACGAGTAACAACGGTTGTACGAACAATTTGCCAAATACTTTTATGTTTCACGCGGTTGACAATCCCGTATCCGACATTTGGCAATGAATTTCTCTCAAAACGGTGTTAGGAGCTGTCTTGAAACTTCTATTAAGTATGGGCAAAAGTTTGATGAAGGCCTAATGGTGATTTAAAGTTTAAGAACATCAAAGGCATTATTCCACTGCTTGTTTTTGTCTTTTTTTTTTTAGGAACTTCATATCTTTTCATTATTAATTTCAGAGTCGGCATAGATCGCAACTTTCATCAAGTGGTTGTAGTCGGTAAACCTCACGTTAGTTCCTCCCTGCAGCATTTCCGTTTTGACAGTGGTCTTTTCTATGATATTCCATGTAGTCGTCTAGAATGTCCTATCTGGAAAAGTTGTTGAGACACCCGTAGCAGAAGAAGAGCTCTTGACCATTTTCTGTGTCTTGAGAGCTCGAGTCGTGATGGGTTCTTAATCCAGTACTTATGGTACAGATGGTCAAATTGAACGGTTCCGACGCCCTTCGAAATTTTTGACTGGTACACTGGACAAATTCTTCTTTCAAATTCTCATCGTTGCTTTAAGGATTCGGGAGGATTATGGAATATTTCTTGCAATATTTGTATCGTACTTGGCAGTGCAATGCAAGACACGCTTTTAAAATGGCACTTGATAAAGAAAAAAATTCATTCCAGCATACCTGCCAACCCTACAGATTTACCCGATTAACTTCCAGTTTTCGATGTCTCATACCAGGCTACCTCATTTTGATCCATGTGAAAAGGATTTTTGAGACAGAACACTCTTCTGATAATAGTTTCATGGGGAAACTGCAATTCGGTAGAACTGTGGGTCTATTACATGATTTCCTGGTGTCGAGATCAAAATATGCTAACTAGCCTCTGAGACCCTTTTTAATTGTCTGTTGTCTGTACTTGCTTCCGGTCTGTAGAAGTCGGGTACACACTTCCTTTCTAAGTCGTTCCAATGTTTGTTTCGCGGACTCTTAAAAATGTTGACACTTTTTGCCTCTACAACTTCTATTGGCAAGCTGTTCCAGGCATCTACCACTCTTTGGGTAAAACTATATTTCCCGATGTTGGTTCTGCTTGTGCTTGTAATTTTTTACTGTGTCCTCTTGTGATTGAATCTTTCATTGAAAAAAATGTTTACATTTTCAATTTTGTCTAAGTTGTTAATAATTTTGTAGGTTTCTACCACATCGCTCCTTAGTCTTCTGTACTGCAGTGATGGTAAGTCCAGGGGTAAGCCCAGGTATTTGAGTCTACAACTATAACTCGGGTGTCTAATATTTTTACCATCTTTGTAGCTCTACGATGTTCCTTTTCTATTTGAATAGCTTCCTTTTTGAATGTTGCTTCCATATTCTAGAAATGGCCTTACCAAACTTTTATATAATGGAAGAAACATATCCTTTTCCATGTAAGTGAGGGTTTTATTTATCAATCCTAATCTCCGATTTGCCTTCTTGTTTGGGTTTGAATATGCAATTGGAATTTTTATTGGTTATCAATGTATTAATAGTAATGCCCAAATCTTTTTTTCGTTTTTATTATTCTATAATCTCCCAAATTATATTATGTATCAACTGGTGGGCCAAAATGGATGTGCTTACATTTAGATTTGTTAAATTGCAAGACTCATTTGCTGTAGCAATCCATAAGACTATTTAAATCATCCTGCAGTGGATTTTATTCTTTGTTGTTAACAGAAGCATATACTTTTCTGCAAATAGTTTAGACATGTTGTTTGTTACTTCTGGTAAGTCATTAATATAAATTGTGAAGAGTATTGACCTAGTACACTGCCTTGTGGAATTCCACACTTACAAGTGTCCAGTTAGATTCAGTCCCATTTAGCGTGACAACTTTTTGTTTTCTACACCTCAGGAAATCTCCCATCCACATAACAAATTTGGCCGTACTGCCATAGGCTTGAAGCTTGTGTATCAGTCTTTTATGTGGAGCTTTATCTTGACGCATTCTGGAAATCTAAATATATTGCATCAATGGCCTTGTTATTGTCTAGTTTTTTAGTCAAATCCTCCATTACCTGTATTAACTGGGTGACACAATATCTACCTTTACGGCAGTAATACTGGTGATGCGTGAAAAGTAGGTTTTTTCATGTGATATCCTTTAAAGCATAATTTACAAATTTTTCCATTTTTTACAGATTATTGAAGTTAGCTATAGACTGATTGGATGGTAATTTGATACTTGATGTTTGGGCCTTTTTATGCAAGGGTCACGGTTACATTAGCTAATCTCCAAGTTTCTGGTATTGTTGTAATTTGCATGGATTTATTAAAGGTCTATGTAACTGGAACGGATAAACAATCTGTTGTTTCTTTGATGAATTTTGAATGCATATGGTCGGGACCAGGTGATTTTGCTCCCTTAAATTTATTGACATACCAGTCTGCTTCTTTGGCTTGGTCAAATGTTCTAGTTTCTAGTTTCTTTTCTATACTTTTAATCATGCAAAAATTTCTGATGCTCTTATTGTACACTTCCATACAGGAGATGACCACCCTACGACTTTTGGATCAAAACTGGGTAGAGGGTATATGTAGCTTTCTTACTTGTAAACTATTTTGTACATATTAGTCGTGATTTTTAACATTGGAGTTTTTAATTGCATCATTGATCATCGAAAAATCGGTAGGCCAATAATTTTGATGTCTTGATACAAGAATTTTACTGCTTTTAAATATGTTACAGTAAATTCTGTTCTCGCTTATTTTTTTTTTAGGTTTCAATTTTTAACATTAAATTATGGTGTAGAAAAAAAAATCCACTATTCTAATTTTTACATATCAAGTCTTAAGAAACCTCCTATTTTTCTTGCCGATGCTACCAAATTAAATTTGTTTTGTTAATGCACTCTTTATAATACCTATTTCGGAATTTTGTTACTGCTATAGAACTAGAGACATGTGTCTCAAGTTGGTAGTACTCCATATCCTCATTGTGGTTAAGGAACAGAACAGTAGCCCTTCTATTCAATCTATTGACGAATAATGTTGTAAACTTCTAAAGACAGTCTGAATGATAAAATTGCCAAAAATATGATACACTGTCGCGTTTTAAAACTCTTTTTAAAATTCCGGAAACAGTAATCATATGAAATCCGGTTCGGTTAGTATACACTCCCGGAAAATCTTCCTTATTTGGAAGGAAGATCAGATTCAAGATGGCGTCAAGTCCAACAAGAAAAATAGTTGTAAGTGTTCAGACAATATTCAACAGATACAGCATTATATTTTCACTTATATTTAAAGCAAGGATTGCAGATTAGTATAAAGTAAATTGTTAAAGGCGTGTCGACATTCTAATTTATTCAAGACGCGTCATTTCCCCAACAAATAGGGTTGAAATGGATACTTGACGGGAAAGTGACCGATTTTAAAATTGTTTTCTTTGCAAAACATTGCAGGTGTTTCAGTTATATGTATCCTTGTAGAAATTTTGTTAAATAAAAAAAGACAAGTTGTGTGCATTAATTACAACTGAATTGATTATTCTGATCATGAAGTAGCTAGGAGAGACTACATTCATGTAACATTATGTTTGGGTTTGTAGAGACAGTTGGATCTGCATAAATTGTGACAATTGTTCAACAATAGCAAGATTGAGCTCAGTATTGCATCGAAAGATAATGCAATGTTAAGGTAATTTAGGCATGTCTTGTGAAACAATATGAATAGTCCACTCGAGGCTTTTCGAACTATAGTTAAAGTGAGACGTCACAGACTGATCTCTCTATGGAACTCATTGGTCAATGTTTATTATGATCTGGATTTCCTATGTATAAGACCAAAATTGACAAAACTCTAGTTTGTACAGTACAAACAGAGGCATTCAGTTGAAAATCACTCTGGTCCGACAATTTTCACCCTTGTCACCCCAGAATTCACAGGTTTTGTCGGAGTTTTAGTGTTCTTATTGTCTCTTCAAAAGTTTTAGGCTAATATCAAGAGGAAAAAGTAAACTAAACAACAACCAGGTTTCATGACACTTCCCTTTCAAAATTGTATTACCACACGTATTAATAAATGCCACGAATAAAAAAAGACAATTGGATGGCTTCGACGAAACATACTGTATACCTATGTAAAAGATATCTCTTCAATTTCCATTTGACCGAGAAAAGTGGGTTAAAACGCGTCTAATTTCAAAACGTAAGCCTCCGTAGTCCATAGATTCTCATACTGACATGCTAGAATGTACGGGTTGCACGAAATTGAAGCATGGAATTTCTATTTTTATGACCAATCAAAATACGGTTTAGCGGAATCCCCTTAAAAATAGGCTCGCACGTATTGTTTGTGACAAAAATAGGAGCCAAAGACGTGGTCTCTTCCAAAATTCGCCGAGGCATATTATCTCAGCAAAAAGGAACGTTTATACTATTGGAAACCTCTTTCGGATAAAACACTTTTATGAAGATGGTAGTATAAAAAATGAGAAAAGCTCTCCGTCTGTTGAGCGTGACCGGATCTCATCGTGTAAAAATAACACCGCTTTTATGGAATTTTAAGTATATTCTTGGAATTGAACATTCACTGAAATATTCCCTGCAAGGATATGTGAATATTGAATTTCTCTGAAGCTATTTTTGTGTGATTTTTTTTTAAATTCAAAGTTATTAATAGCGTGCTATTTATAGGTCGTCACTCACTAAGATTAACCTTGACCTAACAAAACCAAATTACGCAATTTTAAGGCTGATATTCGTGCAAATTATTTAATAAGTAACAAATTATTTCATATAATATGATCTTTTAACAACTTTGAGTTCTGACAGTCACATATAATTCACGATGTTCATACCAATTATAAGTTATTTTCTGCCATACGCATAATATTTTTTAAACATATCCTCTCGATATTCCGACTATTTGAAATATGAAAAGCAAGCTTTTCCAAAATAATTAACTGCACTTAGAGATAATTACTTTGTATACACAAGTAGATAAATGTTGACAAGTACAATTAACAACAGCAGGTAAGTTAATCCTCTGTTTATCAGTTTCTCGGACATCCGTGAATGTCGGGTTTGTTTTCGGACATTCACCCCGTTTCACACACAATTCACCGACGTCGGATTTGAGTGATTTTCAACTGAATGCCTCTGTTTGTACTGTAGATCTAACTGTCATGACTATCTCAGTGATTTTTCTGGCACTCGTCACTTTCATATTTTACGAAACAGTTTTCAAAATGACGAAAGTTTTCTGAACCACTTTCGTCACATAAAATTTGTCATTGTAAACTTTTTCTCCTTAAAATATTAAGATATTATATTCAGTGTCATATTTTTGACAAGTTTACAACCCCAAGCCAATTAATTAATTACAAAGGTGATGTTGTTACAGGTAAATTGCTAATCCGATAATTATACAGGTAATTAACCATACAGTACATGTAGTTGTCAAATCACCAATCAGGTACAATCATTAAATATAATTTAATTACCAGGAAGCCATGAAATGATAATATTTCAAGTTATCATTTAAAGTTAAAGTTTTAATTTCAACAGAATAGGTATTTTGCCGGTCCTACTTTAGTTTCTATCCACAACATTCCGATTGCGCATGTGCTTTTTTAAACGGCTTACAAGATACAAATAAATTACTCCTAATATATATAAGACCAATGTTTTTTAAGTTTGTCTCAGTCCCAATTTGAATTAAACTAATTTCCAGCAAAATCTGTTGCTTTATGCAGCCTTTCCAATTTTATTTTGATTGAAATACCAGTACATAGTCGTTTCCGACTTTGTTCAAAATTTTGCCATTGAAGAGAATTCAAACTAAATTTTGACGTAAGATATAACCTCTGATGATAAACATAAAATTTTATTCCAAAGAATTGCTTGCATAAGGTCAACACCAAAGCAGAAGACTTTAAATCATACGTTGCTATGATACACAGCATACGACAAGAGCATCAAGGAAAAGGGGGAGGGGATACTTGTACTTGTTTTCACCTGTAAAAAAATTACTATAATTGGATTTATATTCCCAATTAATTTCATTATCAAAAGTTGATGTTCAAATAAAAACTAATTATTAGAATTCGAGGGAGCTCAAAGATCTCAAAAGTTACATGATCTGAAATGTTCCTATGATACACATATATATCTTTTGTACTATAAAAGTCTTTATCTTTAACACATACAGCTTTGAAGAATGACTGTCGCGCTCCGCAAAAGTGACTAAAGCTTTCAAAATCCTAGAATAAACCCTGCTGTCTCCGGCAAGTAAATAATCTGACATCCAACCATTTTTTCATAAGGGCACCCCTACAGATCCTAACACTAAAATTTATGATCCCAACTCCTACACTATGATTTTCACAATGACTCTACCAGGTACATATAATTGTCACGCATGAGAGCTGCCTGATATTATTTTTATCTCATGACACCCCATATTTTTTTTTCTGGTACAATAGACAATATCCGAGCTCTGGTATCATGATTTACAAGACAACTCTTCAACACGCCACAGTATAGAAAATGTCATATCATAAGGCTTTAAACATCATGATATTTCATTTAAGTTTTTGAAGTACTGTACAGCTCACATGGGAAACTCAAAATCCTTGTTGTCATTACGGACAAATTTTGCCAAACGTGGAATTCCACCGCGATCTTGAACGTGGACCACAGAATTGAGAACGTGGACAAAATATTTACCTGTGTGGTCCCCTCGTGACATCGTGTTGAACGCGGAATCATCGCGGGTCAACATTTAGAAATCATTGAAAATATAACTAGAAAGGAATGAGCTTAATGTCAACAAATGATCATTTTTTCCCCAAATTATTATAATCAGAAAGTTTGGCAAGTTGAAGTTAAAATAGAGTTTTCTTTGCAACAAGTTTTCCCATGGGATCGTCATAGTTATTTTTGAATTACGATAATTGCAAGCCTCAAATACTTTGGTTGTTTCATTGCCATGAAAAAAAGCCATGTATTTTCTGTCAAATTAATGTTCTTTCAAATATTTTCAAGCCGAAATTTGCAAAGATGGAAAATGAAATATTCAATGTCAACAGCAAGAATCCCTCGGCGTCTTATAGTTGCGTAATTGTCACTTGTAAGGTCTCGGCTTTATAACTTTTAGCAAAGTACTCTGTCAAAAATCGTTTTCTATCAAATCTTTATCATAAATAGCTTAAAATTTGAAATAAAGCCTGGAAATAGCACATAATAAAGCAGGAGTGCTTTCGGAAGCCATTAGATTATATACATAATAGATACGCGTAGGTAATTTTCTAAAAATAGAACTAAAAACCGACCAATGAAAAAAATCAGTATCTCAGGTGATATGAATACATATTAGGTAGAGACGCTCAATCAACAATTGAAGCATGCTTTTGATAACAAATACACATCTAGGAATCTAGGAATGCTGAATGTTTTATTTATTTATTTACATGCATTTGGATTACGTTCATGAACTACGATACGATTAGGACAAATAATGAAATAATTATAGTCCCAGGATACGATTGTAGAATGATGTAAATATTCCTCCCTTTGCATGTTTGCGACAAAATCAAACATATGTACAGTAAAAATTAATTTCTCTGTGTAGCCGCGGTGGTTCCACGAGGATTCCGTGTTCAAAAATTTGTCCACGTTGGTTCACGTAATTTAAGGTGGACATCCGCGATCATCCACCCTGCTACACGGAATCAGCTAATCAGTCCACGCTGCGAAAATCCACCCAAAAACAAGGACTTTGAGTTCATCCGTGTGAGCTGTACAGTACATTCTTGGTCACATTGGCGGACATTTTGGCCATGTTATGATGAAAGGTGGACAAACAAGAACTGGTGAATCTAAATACCAGAATTCAGATATGGTCTATTGTTGCTATACTCAAAATTTTGATAGCTAAATTGGCTGAATCAGTTTGCCCATTGAGTTTTAGCAGCAGCTTTGTTGAAGATTTGACAGTCCTTTACAATATGTAAACTCATTAGTGATCCCACAAAAAAAAGGGAGAATGGTAGGTTGACATGTACATGGGTAGCATTATAATATAATTTGTTACATCATCAAGCAATTGTTAAAATGCAATCAAGGTGTTTTCCTTTGTGTGATGTGCACTCTTCATAGCCATGAATGAAAAACTTATTCTGCATACAAATAACATGAAAGATAAAATGTATACTTTTGGACTTTTTTTTTTCTAGTTTGATTTTTTACTGTGAGCCTTTTTGTGTATTTATTTTTTAACCATTCACCACACATAGGGGGGTTTGGATCCAAGAAAACGAGTTTAACCCCACCACAATTTTTGCGCCTGTCCCAAGTCAGGAATATGTTGGTTATTGGCTTGTCTTTGCCTTCTTATAAAATTTTAGTTTCTTGGTATTTGGGTTATTGGATGTGGTTTGTCTCCATTGATTTATTCACTTTTTTTACCTTTTTAGGGCCATTTAGAGCTTGCTATATGTTGTGAGGTTCCTCACTGTGTTGAAGACGGTACAGTGACCCCTAGATGCTGTTTTGGGTCGTTTTAACCTGGATATGGGATGTTGTCTCCTTGAGATTTTCCCAATTTCCTTTCTTTTTCATACCAATGTATGTATCTGAATAAAAATAACATGAATGACAAAAATGCTATAGACTGTAATAAAAAAGCCAGTGAAAAAACAAATGATGCCATATATACATTGTATTTACCCCATTTCCTTTCTTTTTCATATGTATTATCATTCTTATCTAGTAGGATGCTGAGCCAACATGTTCCATGACACAGATACATGGATATTATGCCAAAGTGTCTCATTTCACAAAAAAATTATACCTTATTTTTAAAAAAAATACTAATGAAAACACTTTCAGACTTGCAGACTTCTGATAATTCTCACAAGAATGGTGTTTTGTATTATTTTAATTTGCTTGAATTAACTGTATTAACTGAATAATACTTTGTTGCAATTGTGGACTACAATACTGCAAATTTATAGAAGAAATATTAACTGTATGTTTCTTGTGCAGAGTTTTTAGCTTTTGCCATCACTTTGCGTCCGTCCGTCCGTCCGTAAACTTTTCATTCAAAGATCTTCTCCTCTGAAACCACTGGGCCAATTGAAACCAAACTTAGCCACAATAGTCCTTGGGTGGTCCCCTTTAAAAATTGTGTCGCTCAGGTCTGTACGTCATCCAAGATGGCCGCCAGCTGGGACCAAAATT
>MJUU01016222.1:61216-72172 GCA_002080025.1 Modiolus philippinarum | reverse complement strand
GGCTTGGGTGATTTTGTAAATAAATAATTTAATCATGGTGCCAGTGAAAATAAATATTTTTATCCTTCTTGTCATTAAAATGAATAATTCAATTTTGAAGAATATTAAAATTTGTGTTGCAATTGCAAATAAATGATTGGATATGACATTTGGTGAAAATATATATTAATTTGTTTTAGATTTTCATGAAAATAAATAATTTTTTCTAGGCAATTCGCCCAGTCCCCCTGAAAATCAAATGTTTACCCCCTTTCAATCAAACTAGAGATTATCAGCATTAAATTTCGGACAGTTAATCCATAATCCACAATGTGATTCTCACTTATATATTTATTTACATCAAATATTACTTGAGCTGTAAAAGAGTTTTCCTTTCTAACTGTTCCCAAGTATTGATACTTTAAGTTTTGCCCTGAATTTGAGATCACAATCTTCATGATCGAGGTCAGCTACACATGATTTATTTACTGCTGACAAAGCCAACCACCTTTCAGTGCAGACTGCACTTTGATTTACCTATGGAATCACTGTATGGTTTGAGTTCATTCCCCACTTTGTACATTACAATTACAAAAAAGGGTGTACTTGACTAACAATCGAAAGTGATGAGGTATGTTAGTTACACTTGCCCAAGCACTTTCGGAATTCTTTTATCTTATCCATTATTGTGCATAAGAAAATTTTGCACACTGACCCCCACTTTTCTTTTCAAAATATGAAAGTAAACATTTTCAATAAACTTCTGACAAAATTTGATGAAATTCTTGATATGCCTTCAACGCATTTCAAAGGTTGATTATTTTAATGCAAAGTGAAATGAAAAGTCTAGAGAAGTTCGGTTTCCCGCCAAAATTTCAGTTGTTTAAATCTCAAAAAGGACCACAATGACCTATCAATATTTTTTGCTTAAAATGATGTATGATCCATATTCTAATAAATAAAAATAGTAATTTTAATCCTTGATATAATAAACTTGAGGAGTGAGCATCCAGGAAGGTATTTTCAGATAGATTTATTTAAGAGGTGATGCATTACGGTGACAAAAGACTAAAAATTCTCAGGACTCATCCCCCCCCCTTCCTGGTAGGAAGGTCTGAGAGTAAACATTTAGCATCTTCCCCTTGGGTGTGTTGAGATTTTCAGTATCTGTATGTGTAATTTTGTTTTAATTATATAAAAGAGCATTTGCCTAAATGCACTTGAGTTGAGAAGAATACCAAAATTGCTAGAAATTTGGTTGGTTATAGATCTAGACCAGACAGTGCTCTGAATTTTGTGCATGTGAAATCAATGGTCATAATTATAACCTCAAACATGTCAAACTATTCTTGCTGTACACTTAGGAATTTGTACACATAATTTAGGTATCATATTTCACAATAGCTGTAAATCAATAGTTTACATACAAAATTAGGTAGATTTGTTTATATAGTATAAATGTATTTAAAATGCATGTTAAATCAATGAATTGTTGCAACCATTCATTCATTGGAAGGATTATTACCTGTATATCATGTATATTTCATTCATAAAATTACCTATAGCTATATAATCATGATTACAATGTTCAGCGATTTGTGAAATTCTACACCAATAAAATCAACAGACAGAATACATGTAATACACACATTTGAAAATAGATTTATTGTCATTATGCCTGTTTTGATGTGAAATTTTAGTTAAAATAATATTTTATTTCATTAATAAGTCATACTTTTAGTCTGTGTCAGTTATGCTGACAAGGTGATCTATGAGAACTATGTATATGTTATCTGGATTTTGACATCTGCATATCGTAAAATATCATCCCTTGAGCCAGAATATGAAGCACAGGGGGGAGTGAGCGCAGCGAACGAGTCCCAAGCTTCATATTCTGGCAAGCGGGATGATATTTTACAATATTCCAGCTTTCAAAATTCAGATAACTTGTTTATCGTCTTTTATTTCTTCTTTCTATACAATAGTTTATTAGGTTTAATGTCAAATTCTCCCAAGGTTGCGCGAGAAATGGGGTTCATTCCCTTCTTTACGAAATGAGAAATGTTTTGTACATGTAGTTATTTTATGAATGCACTATATTTTTTGTCGGCTAACGTTATTAAATTTAAGAATGTTTTGATCGAACCATGTTAGCAAATCGAAATAAAGTCGGTTTTTCATTGCAGAGCCTCTCCCTTGTTTACATTTATGTTCCAGTTCCTAGGCACTTTTATGACGTCACAATGTAAACAAAGTGGTGGCTCTGCTGAAGTTATCAGCGACCTAGTTTCCGTAGTTTTTCGAACGTCTCGTTTGCATTTTTGTGTATTGGTAACGGTTATTTGTTTACAAAATTGAAAACAGAAAATGTTATAGATTCTTTGTCTAATTAAGATTTATTTCTTGCGAAACGGATAAAAAGAATATTGCTTACCAAACGTTGGGAGAACTTCCGTGATAACTCCAGGTCAACCCCTTGATAAGTTCGGGTCAACCGGATATGGCTTTTGCGGGAGTGCTCTGCAGGCTGAGATAGGCGCAGGGAAAGACGATAAATCATGGTATTCATACTTTTCCACAAGACACGATTGTTGTAGTCAGGCCTACAATCATTGTTGCAAAAAATATATACATTATTTTCTATGGAAATACCACTTCTATTATTGCCTGGCAGAAAAGAGAAAGTACTTTTTAGCTCACCTGGCTATGCCAGGGTAAGCTTTTGCCATCACTTTGCGTCCGTCGTCCGTCCGTCCGGCGTAAACTTTTCATTCAAAGATCTTCTCCTCTGAAACCACTGGGCCAATTGGAATCAAACTTGGTCACAATAGTCCTTGGGTGGTCCCCTTTAAAAATTGTATCCGGCATGTCCGTACCTAATCCAAGATGGCCGCCAGCGGGGAACATAGTTTTAACATTGGACCCTATGGGAAAACACATTCAAAGATCTTCTTCTCAGAAACTACCAGCCCAATTATAACCAAACTTAGTCACAATGGTCCTTAGATGGTCCCATCCAAAAAAGGTATCCGAAAGGTCTGTACCTAATCCAAGATGGCCGCCAGCGGGGAACATAGTTTTAACATAGGACCCAATGGGAAAGACATTCAAAGATCTTCTTCTCTGAAACTACAAGTCCAATTATAACCAAACTTAGTCACAATGGTTCTTAGATGGTCCTTTCCAAAAAAGGTATCTGGCAGGTCTGTATTTCATCCAAGATGGCTACCAACGGGAACATAGTTTTAACATTGGACCCTATGGAATACACATTCAAAGATCTTCTCAGAAACTACTAGTCCAATTAGAACCCAACTAAGCCACAATGGTCCTGAGGTGGTCCCTATTGGCCTTATTGATTTTAAGGGGAACCTCTGCCCAAATTTTTGAATTTTTATTTGAATTGTGGTCTGAATGTTTCAATTTCAGCATTATGTATTACCTTGATTATAAGGGGAACCCCTGCCCAAATTTTTTTTGAATGGTGTTCTGTTATGGGTGGTAATGGATGGTGGATCTTTCAGTTGCCATGGAAACCAAACAAGAATACTGTAATTTTAGAAAAAAAAAGTATTCTGCTAAATTTTATGTTTATCTATGTCAGCCATGGTCCAGGTGAGCGATACAGGCTCTTGAGAGCCTCTTGTTAAAGGCTACAAGTCTTTGGAAGTTCTTTTTTCCTTCTATAACATCTACAGGAAAAAATACCCTTATTTATCAAGAATTGAACTCAACACCACAAGTGATATCGGAAAAACATACAAGTATGAAGATAATTTCACAAAAGTATTGTTAAGAATGATGTCGTAATTGTTATTTTACATACAGGAACATTACTGATCTTTTCAACTTTAAGGAGACGTTATATTTAAACAGGGAAGTTTGAAGTCGAGACATTTACAGAAATGTATTAAGTAAATAGATTAATGAATTTATTTTAACATGATTATATGTACATGTATGTTAACTTATCATGCTAATTTTTAAATAACCTAAAGTGAAATAAATATGTGATAATAGACACTTATGGGAATAGTTTGATAGACATGATATGGTAAACCACAACCAATATGTAATATGTGTATTGGGTGTATAAATAGTATGTAAGTTTTTAAGTTTAATACACAAATATGTTGTTACTTTTCTAAGAATTAAATTATTTGTAGTTTACAAATAATTTTAATACACTAATCTTACAGGTTTAATTTATGTCTGTTTATGTAAGGATGTAGTCTTGACAAAGTCTGTGCCACTAATGCCCAACTCTAGTAAAAATCAGACTAGTGAAAATATAGTTTTTACAAGGAGAACTAGTTGAATATGAAATTTCTCACATCGAGTTAAATAAATTTTGCAAATGTTTGAAAGCAAGGCTTGCCGAGCTTTTAACCATTTGAAAATTTATTTGACGAGATGTGAGAAATTTCATAATTAACGTGTTTAAGTTGTGGAAATTGTTTCTCTAATGACTTGATGAAAAACACAGAGGATTGTATTCCGAATAAATTTGGTGGGAAATTTCACGAAACTTGCCCTCACGAAACAAATGTTTCCACACTGTCCAGGAAATGTGAAAACTGCATAGAAATTAGAGAATGTGAATTTCATTAGCCAGATGGGTGATTAAACTTTTTGCTTTGGAAACTGAGATTTATCAAATGTAATATCAGTGTATAAAATAAAAAAAGATGGGAAGTGTACTTAGATTTTGTATTTTGTAATTAGCCCGGTGCAAGTCAGCAAACAACTTTTTTGTACAAATTGATTCTTTATTTTGCTTACCGGTCAATGCATACCATAGTCAAACCCATCTTAATTCAACCATACCACGATGACACTTTTATGTCAATGCCTTGCAAGCAGAAAACTTACCAGCAGAATATTTATAGCCAGAAGTTACATTGAACTAAGGTTGAGGAGAGATTTTTAGACCTGTCAGTCATGGGACCAGCAAATTTTTGTCGAAAACTCTTACATGTGAGAAAAGTAACAAATGTTTGTTATTATGTCTGTCACAATCATTAAATATGCAGGATTTGGCAGTCATTAACAACAGGGCCGACAGTCATGACTATTTGTGAACCATGGGTGGAAACAAATTTCGCAAAATAGAGGGGAGTTCTCCAATTGTAAATTCCTCTCAAGCTCTTTTTAACATGGTAAAATAACTAGCTATTTCTAAGAAACTGAAAGTTTTATAATATCCTGGATCTCCTGGTAAAACTAGTACTTAAGATTTCCTTATAGATATGCTTTAAAAAAAATAAGAGGTAAGTACTACTTCCAGGAAGTAAAATTATATATGCTTACAATTTAAAATGAAAGTCAATGTATACTGTAACTTTCATTTAAGGCCCATAAAAGTCTCTCCCTATATATACAATGTACTGTTGGTTATATAATTACTTTTTGACACATTCCTACATGTATATAGTAAGATTATTTTTGCTGGTCTCAAATTTCATGATTCCTTTCAAAATTGTTTGATCTCATTTTTTGCGGAACTGAAATATTCGTGATTCCTTTTCATATACTGTATAAAGTTTCATATAAGTTATATTTCGCAGTGTGCAGTTTTTTTTACATCAGATGATCAGAACAATCACATAAGGCCATACAAAATTAATTAATTGGTTCTCAGGCAATTTTTTTATTTAAAATGATGAGGGAGGGAGGTGATTTTTTGTATCTTTTTATTTGCCAAAAAATAGATGAGGCAGGTTTTTACATTGTAAAAACCACCAAAAATGTAGTGAGGGAGGTGATTTTTTATTTTATTTTATTGAAATGCCACAAAATAGGGTCAATGAGGGGCTTTTTTCAAGCCTCAAACTAGGTGAGGGAGGGCCTGTGAACCAATAAATTATTTTTTTATGGCCTAATAAATAGAAACTTTAGTCCTTGCAATAATAAACACTTGTACATTCGATAATTGATCTACATTGTCTTAAACCTTAAACTACAGATTCTGTTGAAATTTTTAATGGCTTAAAAAAGTAATGTATTTAAAAAGTAAAAAGATGCACAAGAAGAATTGTTTGATTATCATGTATATACTAAAACAGTGGCAGATCCAGGGGCCCAGGGTCGCCCGGTCCTCCCTTAGGTTGGGAAATATCTAAAATTCCTAAGTGGTTTTCTGGAAAATTGGGTTCCAGGCTACCCTTATGGAAAAATTATGGGTCGGGACCCCTTAGCAGAAACTGGATCCACCACTGTAGAACTAATTCAGATTCAAAATTCTAATGGTATAAAATCCAGTAAATGGACAGTCATCAAAAACAGAACAGACTTCAGGGTCGGTGCCGAAAATTTTTTATTGATTCCAGTTTAGCTTGCAGCCATTGTACATGTATGTCCTTGCTTGTTTGTTGATTGTGCTGTTAAATGAATCCACCAAACTTTTGAAATTGTCCAAAAAAAATTGTGTTTCACAGTGTACCTTGACAAAATAATGCTCAGTAACAGATGGGTAGGTAGAAAATGCGAACAACAAACCAACTAAGTAAAATATAGCTATTTTTTCAGTTATGAATAATTGTAGAGCTCAAAATTACAAATGTCAGATTACATATCAAGATGATCAGATAACAGTATGTTAGCTGTATTATTTTTAACAGTAAGAAACTGATGTGATACCTACACAGTAACAGGTACTGGTCAGGAATATATAGATAACAGATATCTTTGGCCATATTGTGTTTCTTTGAAAATTTTTCATCTGTATTTCTGATAAAATGAAACTTTGCCCTTTGACCCTAAATGATTATTTCTCAAATGATGGGGGAGTGTCGGAATATGTTTTCTTATGCTTCTAATGAACTACATAGAATTTCTCAACATAGAATTTCTCAATGTTTGTCATACATTTAATAAATAGGGAAGGGGTATACAAATGTACATTTAGGCAGAATAAAAAAAAAATCTGTGTTTCCGGTAACCCGACCAACCCTAGATTTTAGGGGCTAAAATTACCGACCCTAAAGTTTTTTTTTTGGCAATTTTTAAAGAAGCACTGTTAAAGTCCAGAAGTAACTCCCTATATGTCTAAGTAAAAGTTTTGAAAAAATAAAATAAATTGACTACCGACCGACCCTAATTTTGAAGAGCATGTTACCGGAAACACAGATATTATTTTTGAGGCCTTACTGATATTCATTTTTCAATTATATTTATTTTTGAGGCCTTACTGATATTCATTTTTCA
This sequence comes from Modiolus philippinarum, assembly GCA_002080025.1. Taxonomy (NCBI): domain Eukaryota; kingdom Metazoa; phylum Mollusca; class Bivalvia; order Mytilida; family Modiolidae; genus Modiolus; species Modiolus philippinarum. The sequence goes on along the minus strand of MJUU01016222.1, from coordinate 64,987 downwards.
ATTATATTATATTTTCATTTTTTCATGCTGTAAAACTGATCACAGAAACCTTGTGCAGAAATTTTTTAATTTGCTTTAAACAATCACATGTACATCTAATCATAATTAATGCTGAGAATCAGAGGAAAACTGGTAATTAAAGTATATTGGTATTAATTCTAAAGATATTTTGCTCTAATCACTGAGAATATTAGCTTACTGCAGATGTCTCACTGGAGAAAAACTGATGGTCCACTCGAGAATTACTGATTGTCTACCAGAGAATTACTGATTGTCCATTTGAGAATTACAGAATTATGTGATATATTGATTAAAATTGAATTATTTCTCTTGGCATCTAAAAATCCCATGTACATGTATACATAATAGTAACACCTCATTTTCTTATTTTGAAAGAAATATACTTTATACAACATTGCTATTATGAATATGCACTACATCTTGCATATGTTTAGTTTTGGATTCTTACAAAAATATACATGTACTTGTATGTATGATTGTATAACTTGATAGTTTTAACAGTTGTTGATAATACTTAAATATAGCTAGGAAAACATGTAATTGTTGAGGAAGTATAATAAACTACTTCAGATTATAATCTTCCTCACGATAACATAGAAAACTTTACAATTTTATTTTTCAGAATAATGCAAAGAGCTCTTCCTGACATTACCAATGCTAAAGGGACAAGATGACTTGTTAGATTTAGTATAAAATATTAAAAACAAAAATTCAGTTCATTGTGATGAAATTGACATGATGGGTCAGTGTAAGTGGTCAGGTTTTATAACTGCTCAAAAGACATTGCTACCTGACAAATATCATAGGTTATCTCCCCTGAATGACATTTTGAACCCGGTAAAATAACTGGAATATGGCAAAGAAAACGGATGATCGCACATTGAACATAAGTGTCATTGGGCTTTCCGGAACAGAGAGGGAAAAAGGAGCGTCAGGAGTTGGCAAGTCATGTCTATGTAACCGATTTATTTGTCAAGTGGCGGACAAATATTCGCAGGATCACATTTCTGTATTAAGTCAGAGTGACTTTGCCGGTCGTGTGATAAATAATGATCATTTTTTGTACTGGGGAGAAGTAACGAAAACAGACGATGGGAACAACTTCACATTCCATGTAATAGAACAGACAGAATTTATAGATGATGTTTCTTTCCAACCGTTCAAAACTGGACGAACTGATCCGTATCTAAAAAGATGTGTCATGACAAAGGTTCAATCTGCAGAAAAACTCATGTACATATGTAAAGACCAATTAGGTAATTATTGACAAAAATATTGTGTAAATTTTCCCACTTATACATTGGAAGTTCTGGTACTTAATTCGTGGTTTTGAATTCTATGCATTAAAACTCAAGGGAAAAATTCACTTCTCTGGGAACTTCATTTTTAAGCTAACCATTGAAATCCACGAAAATTGGAACCCCAAGAAATATAGTACTTTCACAGTAACAATATTAGACTATCCAATATCTTGTAAAACTTGTTTGATCATAAAGTACAAATGTATAAAATAAACTCATGGATGAAAATGTAAAACATGGAGACAGTCTTAATACTCAATGCAATATTCATAAAAACTGCAGTTACAATTCAGAAACGATATTTTGTATTATTACAATTAAAATTGTGACAAGTTACAGACCTGTCAAGTTTTGAAAATTGCCTTGTGTCAGATTTGCCAAAATTTTCAAAGATCAAAGGAAAAAAACTAAAAGATCAAAGAATTTGCCTCAAATTTGTATAAGCTTTCGCGCAAGGCTTGACTGCAAATCTGTAAATGTATAGATGGACATGACATGTACAATTGCATGAGGTACAGAGATATATCTCAATTCTAATATTGATGTTGGGGTGTTACTGAGGTTGTGAAATTTTACTGCAGCAAGTGTACATGTACATATTTCATTATGCCACAGTGTAGCTTTCAACAATGAGCAATCACTCGTACCACATGGTGAGATTAAAGCTTCAATTGAAGCCAATGATATACATTTGTATTTTAAATTCAAAATATCTATTTGATATTAATTCACTGAATGACAAGGTATCTGACTTTTAAAAGTGGGGTAGTATACATAAAATTGTAGGTATAAATGGAAACCGGCCTTTTTAATTTCTTTATTTGCAGTACAATTGACATATACCAGTGCAAAACTCACAGTGACGGACTGATTGAAGAACTACTAAATTTTATTTAGGTATAATGCAGACAAGAAAAAAGTTTAAAAGTTATGAATATGTATAATGCATTTGTGGTTAATTTTTGCAGAAAATGAACTTAAAAAAATTAAGAAACTAATTAATACAATTAACAAAATGTGTTTTTGTAGGCATGGAAACGGATAGCTCATATGAACAGAAAATTATTCCTGATGGAAAACTAAATATTGATGGCTTTATTTGTTGCTTTGACGTTAGTCCCGTGCAGCAACGAACATTAGAGAGTCAGGTGGACTTTGTAGTACATCTTTTGAACAGTGCAATAAAGAATAAAAAACCAGTTGTATTAGTTACCACAAAAAATGATGAAGCTAGTGATAGATATGTGAAGGAGGCAGAAAAAATTGTCGCTAGAAAAGAATACAAAAATAATATTCCCCTGATAGGCACATCTGCACATGAAAATGTAAATATTGAACTAGCATTCATGACATTGGCACATTTAATTGACAAAACCAAAACAAGGCCAAAAATAATACCCTTCAGCGAAGCAGTCAAACAGCGGAAAGAAATTTTAGATGTTGCAACGGAGGCATATAGAAGTTTGCTCAGAGTACAAGTGACTGATTCTAAAGCAATGTGGAATTCAAGTCGACGAAAATTAGAGAAAGAATCAGATTTTGGACATTACATAGACTTGTTTGGGACTGATTCAGCCAAACGTTTATTTAAGAAGCATATAAATAATTTACGAGAGGAACAAATTAAAAGAAGGGAAGTGTCGTTTATTAAGAAGTTACCTGATGCATTACATCATTTCCTCCCCGATCTCATAACAATTAATGACAGGTATGTATATGGAATAACTTTCTCCAAAAAAGTTAGGTTTGTTTAAGGTAAAAGATAAAACAGTGGATGGATATGGAATAAATACACATGAAACAAAGTTTCTACAAATATATGGTAAATCCAAACAAAGGAATTACACTTTTATTGTTGTTCTTCATCTTGAAGTCACCATGAGGCCTTAAACAATGAGCATGACTTAAAGTACTAGTAAGTTCAAGATGGCCCCCTGGCAGCTGTTGAAGCAGAATCCATTGTTTAATGTTGAGGAATGCTGCATCAATGTTTTTTTAACCCATGCATGATTGTCAACAAACATAAAATTAACAGGCAAACTGTTGTTACAATTACTGTCATCTGTTGCCCAACGAAATGATTAATAGAAGACAACAACCACAGGGCATTCTTCGAGTCAGTTGTAAGAAAACTTGGCATAATAGTTACCATAAATAGGCATCTATATGTATATATACAGGAAAGATTATAGGAAATGCTGACAAAACAACAACTCCGTCACTATTAAATGTGACACTAGCATGAAAAGGAAGGCAACTTACTCTGTGACTTTTAGATTTCATTAATGTCACCTCTGTTCAAAATTTGTTATTTAAATTGATAAAATTTCAGCATGCAATTTCTATCAAACATTTAGAAAAAAATTATGATATTTTGTAATTATTTGGTGAAGCAAATAAGAAAAACTGTCTGACCAAAGAATAAACAAGATTAAATCTTTCCTAACCA
>MJUU01016222.1:36631-51910 GCA_002080025.1 Modiolus philippinarum | reverse complement strand
TAATATGTTTGTTTATTATATAGCTGTTAATTGACAATCAACAATCCATCATCACGTGATTAAGTTAAACAGTTGGCGCGTGCCTAAATAACTGCTAATAACTTAGTTATTCAATCACCAGTTTTAACCAAAATTTACAAAATAGCATATTTTTATATAACAATTCCTATGCAGCCTCCTTTGTGCACATAGCATACCTATAACATGTCCTTAGTGCACTTTTATGGTTCTTAGTGCACTAAGAAGTCCTTTGCGGTATTTCTACAGACCGGTCAAAATGGTGTTTGTGGTGTTTAAGGGATTAATTAAGGTAAAGTGGACAGGAAACCCCTGTAGGTACACATGTAGAAAAAGACAATAAAAAGTTGGCAGTCTGTCCGGTTTGTATATTGTAAAAAAAAAAACAAAACAAAACAAAACTTAAAAAGAAAATAAAGTAAGGTACAATCAAGGATTTGTATAGAAATCTATACAAATCCTTGGTACAATGTATATATTATTGACCACATAAACTTTGTATTGTCCAGCAAGCTTTGTCCAGAAATTGACCATTAAAATTTTCAATTGTCCAGTATTGTCCACTTCAGGAGTATTGTTGAGGGAAGTATTATGCATAATTGGTAAAAACAAAAATTAAAAGAAAATAAAGTCAGATACAATGCAAATTATTGACCACTTTAACTTTGTATTATCCAGCAATTGACCATTTCAAAATTTCAATCGTCCGGTATTGTCCAGTATTGTCCACTTGAGGAGTATTGTCCAGGGCGGTATTTACTGGTAAATACCACCGGAAAAAACCGGGGGTGGTTTTTTCCGCCCAACCTTGTATTTAATGCTAAAGAACCAAATAAAGAAGCTATTAAAAATGCCTTCGAAGGTTTTGATGTAACATGCCCTTATCAATATGCATGTCATAGAATATCATAATAAAAAAGGATTAAACTTCAATTCTACAGTTCATTTTGAAACTGGTTCTACCTCTTCCAATGTCCAATGACATGTACTGATGTAGACATTGAATGAAACAAATTTTATAGATACTCAAAAGTAAAATTTGTCGTAAACTTCACAGAGCTTTGGTATTTTCATTTCAAGCTCAGATTGCTCAAACTGGATAAGCACTGCTTTTTAGCCTTGATTTCGACTTAAATAAAAAAACAGAATTTTTTGTACACAGCTACACATTTTACTGCATCCCTTGGTAGTTATGAATGTCTGTGGTCTGACTAGTTCAAGAAAAATGAAATCTTACTATCTATGGATTGTGAGTCATGATTTCGGAAAAATGATAGATATATGTAAAGTATTTATGACAAATAAATTTCACTATTATTAGAAAACGAACAGTGAACCTTTATACACGTAAGATGTCAATTTCCTCATTCACTTAAGAATTGTTTAAAATTGTGCAACCTCGTCAACATTACGGACATAGTTGTAATAGTGGGAAATAATCACTTGATAACCCATTGATATCAATATCTACTGATAAGTAGGTACTGACTAATGCCCTAGTCATGATAGATAAATAGATAAATGGTAATTCCCTACTGACAAAATTTATTTTAATTTAGTTTTCTTTTAAAATTAATTGTTAAGACGTATTGTGTTTTTCATATTCATCAAATAAAACAGGGGAAAAGACATGTTGTAGTGAAAAATCTTAGTGAAGCAGAACTTGAGAATCCAAACTTTTTAAATTTATTTTTGTTGTCTATTTTTGTCTTTTCTAAACTTTTTTATATGCTTGTAATTTTCCATGCACCATGTTAACTTGTGTTTATTTAATTTATTTTACTGGTCGTCATTTACATTCATGTGATCCGGTTTATTTATAGCACAATTTGTTATACTTGTATTTCATTAGAAACATGATGATTTCTTCATGGACAGCATACAAAAATCTAGATCTATTTTATTTATTGAATAATTAGTATCTTTACTTTATGAAGTTTTTTTTCTTTTGTATGTTTGTGATTTTGTACAATGTAGCTTATTTTCTTGAATTTTTGTTTGAGAGTACTTTATTTTTTGTATGTCTTCCAGCTTGTGTGCAATGATGATGAATTCCATTGTTATGGTAAATTGTACAGTCTGGATTACAGAACTATAGAAAATGATGTGTCCGTAGAATTTAATACTCTTGCCATATTTAAACCTGATGGTATGTATGTTTAACACAAACACTTAGATCAAGTCTAAAAAAATAAGAGTTGAATAGGAGATACAAAACGAAACAGGCACATCCAATGTCTTGTATAAGCATAGAATATGTTATCTGTGATGCATGAGAAAATTAAATCTTTTTTTTGCCTCCGCTATGAAAAGTCAGACAGACACAAATACCTTGCAAAGGAGTATTTCATTTAATCTAGTTTTAAATTCAACTGATTTATTTTTAAAAATATGGTCAATTGGACCACTGTAAACACACATTTTTTTCTAGCACGTACATACAATTATGTTTATTCATGTCTTTTTTCCCTTTTCATCGTAAAATTTTAAGGCTAAATATAAACAGCATGTATGTGACATTAACTGTCTTTTGGGGATTATAATGACATCAAGCATACATTTATCACAAGTAAATATTTCGTGTGATTACATACACCAAATGGTATAATAATGGACAAAACTTTCTGTAATGAATTTCCTTAAATCTTATTAAATTATTACATTTCAGTGTGTATATGTGTGTATAATTCACGAGAGTCCTTAGATTACTTAAAAGCTAGTCTAGCTACAACAAATGAACAAGATGATTCTAGTTTATCAGACTTGCCTATGGTCATTGTTCAAGCTTATAACAAAGATCTGTCAGAAAAAGAACAAGTTATACTACATTCTAGAGGTCAAAAGATCGCCAGACAGTAAGTATTGTATTCATTTGTCTGAAAAAGAATGATCTAGAGGTCAGAAGAACATTCAAGAGGTCATAAGATTGCCAGACAGTAAGTATTATATTGATTTGTCTGAAAAAGAGCGATCTAGAGGTCAGAAGAACATTCTAGAGGTTAAAAGATCGCCAGACAGAAAGTATTATAATGAATTGTCTTAAAAAGAACAATTTTACTGCGTTGTAGAGGTAAAAAAAAACATTCTAGAGGTCAATGATAGCCAAACAATTGATTTTCTGAGAAAAAAAAAACAAGTTACACTACATTGTCTTAGAGGTAAAAAAATAGACGGACTTAAAGTTCATTGATTTGTCAAAAAAGAGCAGGTTGACAAAAGAAAGAATAAGTTTACTATACTCGAGAGGTAAAAAAATCATCACACAGCAAGTTTGTGATATCCTCATTTGGCATCTATTTATTTTATGCTCATTAAAATTTTTTTAATTATTATGTGTGATCTTCACTGTGCAAGAATTATTAGATAGATGTAGAAACTGAAATAATGACAATATCATCATAAGTAGACTGCCTCTGAGGATCAGTTTGGACTGGAAAAATGATATACATGTAGCACAGGCTTATACATCAATTATTTTTGTTTTTATTTAATTGAATAAGTATGTATGCCCTCTTGTCTTTTAGTGTTTTGAGATGTTATTTCCTTTCCAGTTTGATATTTTTTTTTACAAAAACCTGCATAATATTTCTCAGAAATGTATACAGCCCAAACTTTGATGAATCGAACCTTCAAGAGACCAATGAAAACAGATCTGGCTGTCAAGGGTTGTTGTCAAACTATGTAAAAATTTCAACAATGAAGGCAGTTAAGAGTGTTTTAGACATCAATGGTGTTAAAGCTGTTAGGGTTTGAGCCATCAAAATTCAAGTAAGAATTTCTACAGACTCCAGATATATTACATGGTCTTCAGTGTGGATAAGTATCAGATCAGAGAGTGCTTAAAATGATTGATCTAAAGACGTTTTTAACACCAATGGAATGTATTTGAACTAAATACAGAAAACTAAAAAATTTTAACCGAATAGTGATTGAGAACAAACAACTTTGAACATATATTACTCCATGATTACAGTGGTTTTAATAAGCATTCCTTTGAATATTTTCAGCTATGATTGTCCCTTTATAGACATTCCATTTGAACATGATGAACAAGATCCATTTTGTCGACAACAAATTACGAGAGCATTAGATTCATTAGGATTAGAATTAAATAATGAAGGACGACCTTTGTCTGAGATTTTAGAACCTGACCTAAGGTAAAGTATCAGAAATAGCTCTTGTAATAGATTTAAGATCCCTTCTAGGAAGTTTTATGTTAGCTGTACTTGGAATTAAAGTTTGTGATTACTTCGCTCTTCATAATTGTTAAAATGTTTTAAATTGCTGGATTTTTTCAAGTGCTTACACGAGATTGTAGTAGACTAATTCTTGGTTCTTTTCTGAAGAGTACTGAAGTGGAATACTTATCATTTTATAAACAATATGTAATATATACAAATAAGTGGATGTAAAAGTGATATCTGTGAACTAAGGATTGTATCTAAAAACGAAAATATTCACCATCTGAGCTCCATTTCCACAGCTACTTCACTTATAAGCACAGACAAACTGTAAAGCAATCATTCTTAAGGTATTGTCCCATAATACAGAACAAAAACTGCAGTCAAATACTTTGAGTATATAACAAAATGTAATCATAATGGTGTATTGTTAAAACATTTCACCCATATGCGCAATATGTCTCACATAATTTTGATGTTTGCCAAAAATTACCAAGGAATGATCATTGTTCAAAAGTAACCTGAATTCCCATTACGTGTTTATTTTGTGGCAGCTGTTATAAGACTATGAAGGAGCAGCTTTTTGTAAATAGAACAAAGAAAAAAGGAATAATAAGAAGACAAAAACTGTTGTTATAAAAACAGGTGCAATATTTATTTAAATAAGTAAATAAGAACATGATTATGTGAAGAATGAATTCATGAAGTTAAGTTTTCTTTTAGGTCTATCTATAGCATGCATTTACTTCTTCGTAAGCACAATGATTTTTTTGATCATAAGACTAAGAGTAAGTTTTACAGGTTTCTTAGATTAATTCTAAAGCTTTAAAAAACATCAAACAAAAATTGATAATAATTCTTAGTAAATCATCAGACTATCATGTTTAGATTTTATGTGTTTCAGAGTTGGAATGTGTTTAATGTGTGGTGATGCATACCCTGCAGAAATTCCTATTGGTCCACTGTTAAACAGTAACCCCACCCAAGTCCGAGCTGATCTGAATCCTTCCATAAACATTGAAGCTAATTTAGAAAGTACCCCAGAACTGACAAAACAGAAAATAGAAATTTGTTGTGGATCTTATCATAATTTTGTGGCTAAAATACAAAAAGAAGAAGAAGAGGATGATGTGTTTCATGGTTTTATTCTTGTTTTCTCGCCAAAAAGGAAAGCCTCCTTCTATACCATGAAGTAAGTACCATGTATCTACTGATGGACCTGAAACTCAAACCAAGTTTTATTTTTAATCCAAAGGTCAAAATGAATAGAGTTTTGTCCGAAGACATTTGCTTGCGGCTTTAATTATGAATGACAAAATGAAAATGCTGTTTTCAACCATAAATTTTTGCATATTTGAAATGAGAACAAAAAAAAGATACTGAATATAAACTTGGAATGCCATTCCACACTGCATTTAAACTTGAATGTTAGTTGTTCCCTATCAAACACCAACCAGCTTCAATTTGGTTATGGAGATATAAATTGTTATAGAGCCATCTCACTTAAAGCCTTGAAATTTGGCCTATTTTTTAGTTTCTTGCCAACTACTTAAGAACCGAATCAGGTGTATCTTCTAAATTGCATTATAATGCATAATTTGTTTGATAAAAAATCTTAAACAAGATCAAATGATGAAATGTTGAGTCCCAATATTTTTTACTAGCTGACATACATGCATTTAAGAAATAAAGTTTAGAGGGCTTGGCAAACTGAGTGCTAAAGAAGTTGGTTTACTAGTACAATCATTTCAGCATACCACCTTTCCCTTTAGAGTTTCAGCAGATTTGTTCTTTTTACACAACAAAAAGGTTGCAATAGACTTAAAACCATGATTTCTATGTTTGTTAACTCTTTGTATTTGAGTGTTTGTATGTGTGTGTAGTTGACTGGGTTCTGGGTACTTTGCCTTGCTCTTAACTTGAATTCCATGATATAGGTGAAATATTGTTGATTTTGCATTAAAACACATTCATTCAATCAGTCAATATTGTTTAAACTACTATTTTCAGAGCATTTGCAGAAACATTACGGAGATATTGGTCTACAATGCCTATTTTGATCCTAGCAATCACAGATAATGGAGCATCCACAATATTCTTTCAAGATGAATTAAGTCAGACACTTATACAGAAAGCAAATGAAATTGCTGATGAATTAGGAATAGAATATATGACTACTTCAGCACACTTTCAAAACCAAGGTAGACTATTTGATGATAGTGCACCTATTGGCAAAAATTTCTCTGTATTTGGACATGTTGAATACTATTTTGAATGATCAAGTGAAAGTATGCTCTTAATATAATAATAAGAGTGAAAACCAGTCTATCATTCCTTTTCAGTTTTTCTTTTTAAGTAATTTTAAGATGACCCATTGATGATTGACTCAAACATCCATATTTTGCACATGTAGACTGTGATACAACATTTGTAAAAATTGACCAATCATCTTGGATTCTGTTAGGTGAATTGTGAACCATTACAGTCAAATTTATGAGTTTCATTGTTTAATGATTAATCTTTTTCCGTTACATTATGTAACTTTCGACATTGTACCAATACGAAAATAGTAAATGATGTTTTATTTTGTTTTTTTCAGCATTAGTATATAATAATTTCTTTAAAGAAACCTGGCTTAAAAGAGATGAAATAAATGAATCATATTATTGTGAAGCTTCTAGTCCCCCAGCATACGATGAATCAATGGCACATAGACCTCCAGCCCCATTACCTAAAACTTATGATACCTACACTAAAAGTAGTACAAGTAATAGGTAAGATATTAATACACTTAAATACTGATAGGGCAAACATTATACATACTCCAAAAGTAGTACCAGCAACTACTACTGCTCAACACTTTATATGCCTTAACCTCAAAAAGTACAAATTATGAGCTTTCACTAATTTTATTCAAATTGCCCAAGCACTAGGTGAGATATTCATACAGTTTTACCGCTGTTTACATATAAAACATACACACATAGTATTTCTATGATTATACCTGTAGGTTAGATATTCATATACTTATACTACTGTAAGCCAAAACATGTTTGTTGATACAACCAATGTAAACTATAGACCTGCTCAGAATCCAACTACTACACTGATAGTTTTCCACAAAAGTAAAGTATTTTCAAAGCTATAAAGTTGGAGGACTTGACCTGATCATCTATTCATGGAAAGGTCAGTAAAGATGAAAGAGTAGACCAAGAATATATACAACATGAAAAGTACATGGACACCTTTTCCTCATGTTGAAATTCAATATCTCTGCACTGGATATTGTTGTACAATTGTTACTTACCTCAAAAGTAGAACTACTGGTAATGTCTTTTACATGTATTTCCTAAAAGATGTGATATATGTACGTATATTAGAAGTAGATTAAATTGTATGTGTTTACACCTTATGGTTGCTCAAACAGATGTTTAGGTACAAATTTGTTGTTACTGAAAATGTACTTGTATTGTACAATGCATGAAATACTTATATTGAAATAAAAATATTCACAACTATTACCTTAATCAAACTATACAAATGTAGTACAAAAATGTATAGCAAAAGTTATTACAAGAAATTCATTATTCTTATTTTTTACCGCTGATCATATGTTCATTGTATTACAAAGGGTACTAATATTTCAGAAGTAGTCAAAATGCCAAATTTATATTTTTTATTTTAGACTCATGTTTTATGATTTTAGTTAAATTTGGATTTTCATTTTTCAGCCAAAGTACAGAAGATTCTGATCCACTGTATGACCAGCCACATCGTTATCGCCACCATTCAGACAGTGAACCAGAGAGACCCTCCTCTACATCCCCTCCCCCTTTTAGGGCGGATCCTTCTGGAGAATATGCTCAGAATGGTGAACACCTTGTCCGACCTAGTGTGATAAAAAGACTCAACAAAAATGCTGGTGTGTTTTTTTATTAAGTACCTTGTTTTGATTACGCTATAGTTTTAGTGCTTCTATTTCATAAAGCAATCATCTTTTGTTGGAAGAACTATCAAAATTACAATGTTTGATACCTGCTATGAACATTATGGAATAAAATAACCTGTAATAAATGCATCAATCGTTCATTTTGACTAAAGTAGACAAAGGTAACACAGTATAGGTAGGATGAAACTTAACAATAAAAGGCATACTTCCAGGTCTTAATAAACTTATAAGGCATACTTCTGGGTCTTAATTTAGAAAAGAGAGAAATTATCAAAATGAAATAAATGACTATGAAAACTTAACTTTCTATATACATGTAGTTGTGTTTTAAGTTATCATAAAAATAATAAACATTTATAAGGGCTTGTTTTATAGAAAATAGGGATTGCTTTATGAAATTGGAGGTAAAATAGTGAATTCGACCTTTTGATAAATAGATCAGATTAATTTTTTATAGGTCATACTTTTGAAGCTTAAAAGTAAAGCAGATTTTTTGCTGAAAAAGAAGCTTTAGGCTTATAGAAATATTTATTGAATATACTTATTCTTTTGGTCATAAACTTTAAATGATATGAACTTTCCAGGGTATCACCATGAGCACTATCGCAAATCATACCCTGCGATAGAAACCGAAGGTGCTAAACTTCAGCAGGAGCCTCAATATCAGTTCAGGAAGTCGTACAGTATGAAACTTGCAATGAAGCAAGAGGACGAAGGTGATTGGTGGAAATTATCAATATTGTGTTGCCATGACTACCACCATCCTTTTGTTTTCCTACTGTGCTTTAATCAGTGTATTTTTTTTTCACAGATTTAATTTGTCACATTTATTTGAATTTTTTTGTCACAATTTTGTGATTGTGTGAAGAAATAACTGTATTGTATTTATGAATGGACAATTTTCTCACAAATATTTTATTCAAACACTTGCCTTTATACTTACAAAGTAACTTTCATACTTTTAGAATTTTTTAAACAACATTTAGCATTAATACAAGTAGAATGAGATAAAAAGCATTAGATTATACTAAAACTAGTTAATCTATCTAAAACTTAGTGATTAGCCAAGATAACAAAGACATACTTACAGATGTAATGAATTTAAGAAAAAGGTGTCATTGATTTATTTTTGGGATACATAGCTAATAAATACAATATAGAATTTATCAATCTAATGCAACAATGGCCAATGTGTAAGAGGTAAATTTACTTTCTTCTGCCTTTGGTTAAATTTAATAAGTAACAGAGTAAGTGCCCTGAAGTGAAATTTGTTTGAATATCATACAAAAGATTTGTATTCGATTACTTAGACTTTTAAAACTATTTTGATCAAATTTGAAAGGCTGAATTTAACAATGAAAAAGTTATTTACTTAAACCCTGCAAACAAAAAGAGATATCAAATTCATAAAAGAAATATTCACCCCATGAAAAGGGCCATCACATTCACCTGTAAGCAAGTTTTTCATGAAATTTAATTAAAAAAAACAAGATTTTGTTGCATTAGAACTGACATTATTTTCTCTTTACATTTTAGCTGCAGTGTTGTAGAGAGCAGTTTTAACCGCAAAACAGACTTTCATTTGCTTTTAGTGTTTGTTTTTAGACACCTTTATTTCTAAAACAAATTTAGAAACATGTGTAGAATCTTTTTCAATAAATTTGAAAGACTGAATTTAACAATGAAAAAGTTATTTACTTAAACCCTGCAAACAAACAGACATATCAAATTCGAAAAAAAATATTCAACCCACGAAAATGGCCATCACATTCACTTGTAGGCAAATTTTTCAGAAAATTCAATTAAAAAACAAGATTTTGTTGCATTAAAACTGACATTATTTTCTATTTACATTTTAGCTGCAGTGTTGTAGAGAGCAGTTTTAACCACAACACAGACTTTCATTTGCTTTAGAGTTTGTTTTTAGACACCTTTATTTCTAAAACAAATTTAGAAACATGTGTAGAATCTTTTTCAATAACATTAAAAACTCATTTTATTAAGACATATCTTTTTATTTGTTGATTAGTCATTTCCCTATGTTTCTTGAAAAACCTTCACTTTCAGAGAATCCAAATAAAAACAAAAAAAAAAGGAATGACATTCTACTAAAAATGTATTTTGTATCTATCACATACGGAGGGGCCTGGGTGGCTGAGTGGTTAAAGTAGTTCTTCATGTACTACCTATACAACCACTGTAGTCTATCGCCACTTCGGTGTGAGTTCCACCCTACTCTGTACATTACAAAAAAGGGAGCACTCGACTTACAATCGTAAGTGATAAGGTATGTCAGTTACCTGCCCAAGGTTGGTGGTTCTCTCTGGGCACTCCAGCTTCCTCCACCACTAAATCTGACTGTCACAAGGTAGCTAAAATGCTGCTCAAAGTGACGTTAAACCTCATTTCAATCAATCATATTATACTGATGATTCTGAAGTTTGTGTTAGTTTTTTACAGTTTCACATCACTTACATTTTTTGTCACATTTATGAGTTATAGTTATTGCTTTCTTCCACTATAAAGTAGAATTCTTTTTAGCTCACCTGGCTATGCCAGGGTGAGCTTTTGCCATCACTTGGCGTCCGTCGTCCGTCCGTCGTCCGGCGTCCGTCCGTCCGGCGTAAACTTTTCATTCAAAGATCTTCTCCTCTGAAACCACTGGGCCAATTGGAACCAAATTTGGTCACAATAGTCCTTGGGTGGTCCCCTTTAAAAAAGGGATCCGGCAGGTCCATACCTCATCCAAGATGGCCGCCAGCGGGGAACATAGTTTTAACATTGGACCTTATGGGTAAACACATTCAAAGATCTTCTTCTCAGAAACTACCAGTCCAATTATAACCAAACTTAGTCACAATGGTCCTTAGATGGTCCCTTCCAAAAAAGGTATCCAACAGGTCCGTACCTAATCCAAGATGGCCACCAGCGGGGAACATAGTTTAACATTGGAACCTATTGAAAAGACATTCAAAGATCTTCTTCTCAGAAACTAGCAGTCCAATTATAACCAAACTTTGTCACAATGGTCCTTAGATGGTCCCTTCCAAAAAAGGTATCCGGCAGGTCCGTACCTAATCCAAGATGGCTGCCAGCGGGGAACATAGTTTTAACATTGGACCCTATGGAAAATACATTCAAAGATCTTCTTCTCAGAAACTACTAGTCCAATTAGAACCAATCTAAGCCACAATGGTCCTTAGGTGGTCCCATCCAAAAAATATATCTGGTAGGTCCGTACCTCATCCAAGATGGCCACCATCTGGAACATAGTTTTTACATTGGCCCTATTGATTTTAAGGGGAACCTCTGCCCAAATTTTTGAATTTTTATTTGAAAAGTGGTCTGCATGTTTTAATTTCAGCACTATGTATTACTTCAATTATAAGGGGAACCCCTGCCCAAATTTTTTTTGAATGGTGTTCTGTTATGGGTTGAAATGGATGGTGGATCTTTCGGTTGCTATGGAAACCAAACAAGAATACTGTAATTTTAGAAAAAAAGTATTCTGCTAAATTTTATTTTTCGTTTTTCCTATTGGAAATGCCTTTTATCTATGTCAGCCATGGTCCAGGTGAGCGATACAGGCTCTTGAGAGCCTCTTGTNTACAATCGTAAGTGATAAGGTATGTCAGTTACCTGCCCAAGGTTGGTGGTTCTCTCTGGGCACTCCAGCTTCCTCCACCACTAAATCTGACTGTCACAAGGTAGCTAAAATGCTGCTCAAAGTGAAGTTCAACCTCATATCAATCAATCATATTATACTGATGATTCTGAAGTTTATGTTAGTTTTTTTACAGTTTCACATCACTCACATTTTTTGTCACATTTATGAGTTATAGTTATTGCTTTCTTCCACTATAAAGTAGAATTCTTTTTTGTTTACTGATATTTTTACATGTATTTTTTTTGCTGATTTTTGTGAAAATCTGCTTTTTTGTTTGCTTTATAAAAATCATCTAGCAATAGTTTCATTGAAGTAGTTTCACTGGTAGTTTACCCAAAGGATTATATATTCTTGAAATAGTGTTCAAGTATTGACTTGTGTTCACAGAAAACAAGATAGGGTACAGTAAGGTTTCACAAATGGAAAAAATTGTCAAGTAGGTAAAATCAGTAATAAAACAATTAAAACAAATTTCCTTGACTCATTTATGCATGTCCAGTATTCATATTTTGTATTAATTGTTCTTTCTGGATACTGTTTGGTATTTATGAAATAAGGCTTTTGACATAAATCTGTTGTGGAACATATTTTTTTCTGTCTACAGGATTACCAAACTTTATCATACATGTATGTGATTCATCATTCTGCAATGTATCATCCTGGAATTTAATTTTATTTCAGTCATTTATAGGTATCACTAATGAGTCTTTATCTAAAGGAAATAAATAAATTATCTATTATTTAGCATTAGAACTTGGCACTTTGTATTCAAGCTTATTCTGTTTCCATACATTACATTGTATCTACTGTGATAAGGAATTCTCTGCTCAAGGTGGTTTGGGGGTATAAGCAAAATACATCAGAATTTTTCAATAGTTTGCAGAATTAAACTTCAAAAATTGAACTTTGGAAAAATAAAATAAAAATTGGGATCAGGGGCCATATAAGCTCAAAATCTTTCACCAAAAAAGCCTAATTTTAGTTGAAATGTAAAGTAAAATTTTCTAGCTACATCTTTATTTTATATATTTCTAGCCCCTGTATTGAACTTTCTAAAAAGAAAAAGAAAGAGTGATTTCTTTCTAAAACATTTTTTCTGAAATTACCTCTCTTATTTAAATTTTCATTTCAAAAGAATTTACAGAAAAAATACTATTTAGAATTCTTCGTCTAAATGAATGCTAGATTGTTAAGAGAAATGGGCCCATTATTTTTGTTTTCAGCGAAATATTTTAAAGATTTGTCCAAATCTTAAAATGTTTGTATATATTTCTTAAATAAAAAATATCTATCAAAGCATGAGACATGAAAACAAAATGGCGGAATACTACTGAACTTATCGATAATGCAGTTTTTGATGAGATTTAGATGAATTTTAATTTTGAAAATAGCGTAGCATTCAAATTGGAAATGAAATTGTTTTAGAATATTGAAAAAAAAATGTAAGTGTAAGTTCATTTATGAGATATATTTCTGATAAATTGCTTTGATATGTAACTTACCAAATTGTGTAAAATAAATTATCAGTCAGGGACGATTGTAAGAAAGTAACAACAATTACTATTACTGATACCTGTTGATCTTAGCCAAGTAAAATTGTGTTCAATAAATTACATGCATTGGGGGTTTCTGCTCGTCATTAAAGTATGTAAATTGAAAGTTTATGTCTCTTTAGGTATATTTATGTAGGGTCATTTGTCTTAGCAGATTGTCCTTTATAATGAAACTATCTTGTATTTTATTAAGCAAAAAGCATTTTTCTTACTTGTACATAAATATGTCAGGTATGCTATAGTCATATACTAGTAGACTATTGCAGTTTTTTTTTTCACAGAAAAAAGAAACTTGAGATGAGAAATGAATTTTAAATAATAACCAAAAATTTTGAATATATTTTTGGTCTTATTATCTGACAATTCTAAAAATACCAAATTTTACTTGGCTTTATTATCATTACTATCTGTCAATCATGTCACTATACTCTCATTTCTTCTAAAGCTTGGGCCATCAACGAAAGAAGACCGCCAAGTAAAGCATCAACATTACCCACAGATTTAGGACAAAATTTTCATGAAAATGGTGATCTATGTGTTATTTATAAATATTAGGTTTAGATTGCTTGTTTGCTTAACAGCATGTTAGAGGTAGTTAATTTATATAATCGAACCATTTTGACCTTGCAATTCCTACATTTTCAGCTATTTGTTGCAGGGCAAGGTGTACTTAAGGTTAATCATTGAAATACCTATTAGATTTCTTTTCAGCTTTTTTATACACTTAAACATTATAATATTCGCCCCATAAACTGTAAAAATTGCCTAGTAAAAATTAATAACATGGATGTTTATTTATCATAATCAATTTTGTCATTGAGGCTTTTTCCATTATTATGAAAAGTTAATGTTCTGCATCTTGAGATGTTAGAATTGTATAAAATGGAGTAAATATGTAAATGTCGCATGTGCTAAAACCTGTGTAATGATGGGAGGTTTCAAATTTGCACATGTTGATTCAGATTTTTGTCATGGATAATTTTGACATTTTCTTGGTTTGTGATCTTTAGAAACAAAGAAAAACAAAATATTTGCAAGGAGTTTTATATGAAAATCTATTCTAAGCTTTTATTCTTTGAGGATATGTTGTAGCTCATAATATGGTATTCCATACTATCAAATTGGTTTGCTTAGGCCATTGTTTTTTTTATCCCCTCGCCCAACGAAGTTGGGGAGGGGATATAGCATCTCGCCTGTCCGTCCGTCCGTCCGTCCGTTTGTCCCACCTGAGGTTAAAGTTTGCGTTAAGGTTCATATCTGAGGAACTACATGTGGCACATCAATCATCTTTGGTTTGNCTTAGGCCATTGTTTTTTTATTACTTGGTTTACGGATCCGCCGTCCCGATTTTTTCAGATTTGGAAAAAAAATAAAATTTTGATTTTTCATATTTTTTATTTTCCGTATTCCCGCCGAGCGAAATTTTCGAGTAAAAACTAAAAAAATAATAATTAAGGGTATAAAAATGTTGGTAGTTAACGTATTTTTGCAATGTAAAGACTAAAGCCATTAAAACGATCTTCTGGCAGCGGCAACATGCATGGAACCGGTATCCAAATTAGCATCCGTCGGTATCAATATTGAGCAATAACAATGATAAACAATAATTATACCCCCCGCAACGAAGTTGGGGGGGTATACTTGAATTACCATGTCCGTCCGTCTGTCCGTCCGTCTGTCCGTCAGTCTGTCTGTCCGTCTGTCCGTCCCTCCGTCCGTCTGTCCGTCCGTAGACATTTTTTGGCCGAAGCTTATCTCGGGAACCTTCGTGAATTGACTTTTCAAATTTTGTCAGAATGTTAGTCACTATAAGTACTTGTGCACCTCCTATTTTCAGATTGATTCATAAAATTTTAACAAAGTTACAGCACTTTGTAGATTTCTCCTACTTAGAGTCTATATTGAAAATTT